>JBBBWG010020246.1:0-13450 GCA_037176905.1 Azolla pinnata
TACATGTTCGTGTCTGCATGCATGCATGCAGGCACGAGCGCATGCATGGAACCACAAACACATGCATGCATGCAGGCGCGAGCATGTACATGCATACACGCATCACATGCATGCATGCGGGCGCGAAGCACATACATACATACGCACATAACATGCATGCAAAGACGAGCACACGCAGGCATGCATGCATGATGCATGTGCGCATCGCATGCATGCATGCAGGCGCGGGACACAGACACGCATCATGTGCGCATCACATGCATGCATGCGGGCATAAATACATGCACACATACATGCATACATACATGTCGCTGGAAGAAGGAAAGACGCGCGAGGAAGAAGAAGATGAGCAAAGCTCCGGCCCGCCATCGCCGCTCGCTGCTAACGACAGCAGCAGCGAAGAGCCGGGTCTCCTCGCCATCGCCATCGCCATCGCCGTCGCCATCGCCGTCGCCATCGCCTTCTCTGTCTCCCTCTGAATCCCCATCTCCGTTCCCGCCTGAATCGCCGTTCCTGTCTCCCTTGCATTGGAGCTCCTCCGCCGACGCCGTCCCCTTCGCGTGGGAGGAGAAGCCCGGGATCATGAAGCTCCCACGCAGGATTCCCCTCATCGCCTCGCACCCTTCGCCGCTGCATCAGCCGCCCTACCTCAGAGGGATGAAGCCCCGCCCCGCCTGCCGTTTCTCCGCCGCCGGCGACGCCTGCAGCAGGCCCCGGAAGAGCAGCTCTTCTTCTCGGGAGCTGCTGGATCCCTGCCGCCTTGATCCCTTCTTCATGGCGCTGCTCGCCATCAGAGGCGGCGCCGCCGCCGCAGATGGTACGCCCGTGGAGCTGCAGCCACAGCCCGTCTCTTCTGCTTCTTCTGCTGCTTCTGCTTCTGCTTCTGCAGGAGGGAAGGGGATGTTCGTCTGCTTTGGATTCTGATTCAATGTACAGGAAAGATTCAAACGGATGCAGGCAGATCTGTAAGGTCTTCTTTCCTTCTTCTTTCCTTCTTCTTCTTCTTCTTCTTCTTCTTCTTCTTTAAACTTTCTTCTTTCATCTTCTTCTTCCTTTCTTCTTCTTCTTCTGAATCTTTCCTTCTTCTTTCATCTTCTTCTGAATCTTTCTTCTTCTTTCATTCTTCTTTGAACTTTCTTCTTTCATCTTCTTCTTCCTTTCTTCTTCTTCTTCTTCTAAATCTTTCTTTCTTCTTTCATCATCATCATCATCTTCTTCCTTTCATCATCATCATCTTCTTCTTCTTCTTCTTCTTCCTGACATGGTATTTCCAGCAGCTGCCCATGGATTGATCTGGCCATTGTCCTAGATCAATCAATCCCATCCTTAAATCGGAATTGAAACTTGAATATTATCCACCACACACCTGTATAGATTATATATATATATAACAATCTTTGCATCGCATTCGATGGAGATATTGTAACATTGTATTGATTTGGAGAATCCGAAGAAAGATCAGGGCCGCGATATTGGATCGGCTGATCGGTCGGCGGCTTGCTTTCGATGCCTTCTCATCCGTGCTTTAATCATCACCATCCTGATCACTGATCACATTCATTGGACCATCCAAGTCTCCGATTACTTGTAAATTAATCTCTATTTTCTGGACCATTTATTGCAGAGTGTTTAAATATGCTTGCAATTATTCTCCGCGCAATCGGATCGCCCACCACTACATGCACAAAACTTTGTCGTATATTAATTGCTCCCACGAGCTAGGAAAGCATGTCCTTAAACTCGGCATGCCATGCACAATTAGGTGTTAATCCCGATAATTAATTAATCCATGAGCTAGGATAGTATTGTTCTTAAACTCAGCTTGCTATGCACAATAATTAGGTCTAGGATTAGTAGAAAGAGAAGATGTAGTTAGGGTTTCATGTGAAATGTCACCAGTAAATGTGGTTATAGTAATAATAATAAATATTATTATTATTATGATCATTTAGCTCATTATTCAAACACACTACATAAAATAACATTAACTAACTAAGGTTTTAGTCTTTTATTTGATTGTAACTTTCAATATGTTTAGATTTTTTTTTTACTTGAGTTTGTTTGAAAGTCTGCCGATTGTTCGTGAGATAACACTAAGTAAGTAAGGTTTTAGTCTTTTATTTGATTGTAACTTTCATAATGTTTAGATTTTTTTACTTGAGTTTGTTTGAAAGTCTGCCCATTGTTCATTAGCGGAGACGTGGATTTATGATCATCCACATCTCCCACCCGATCACAATCGATCCAACTAGAAATTTTAGATGAAGGATTTTTCCATCCTCTCAAGGTTGGTTGGCTGATCTACATGTGTGAATTTAGAAGCTAAAAATAGATCTTTAGTGTGCTTTAGGTATCCAAGTGCTCTTTTTAAGTGCATGCCAATGTTTGGGACCAAGATGTTGCGTAAACCATGACAATAAGCTTGACAATAAAGCATATGTTTGGGCATGTGCAAGTAACTAAATACCATATGTCACCGACTATTGGCTTATAAGGATTATCTTGCATTTCTGATGCCTCTTTAGAGGTTTTGGGCTATCTGGAGTAGATAACTTACAAGAACTTGGAAGTGGAGTGGTATGCGCATACAACTCAAAGCGTTTTCATATATTCTCTATATATTATGATTGTGATAATGAAGTTGTGCCTAGAGTTTTATTTTGTTTGACCTCAATGCCTAGGAAATAGATTATACGTCTCTCTCTTTTTATTTTTTAAGGAACAAGAACCTTCCATTTGTAAAGAATTGATACATATGAAGATCAACTAAACTAATCAAAGAACACATCGAAAGATAAACAATATAACGGTAGTTGCTTATGACAGTTATGGTGCAAAAAGATTTAACTTCGAAGCTATTACATCTCAACCTTAGTTCTCAACAACGCTCCAATAATGTGTACCTTGGAATTACATATTCTTAGACTTTCTCTAGCCCTCCATTCTTAAGACAAGGATGACACTGCTAAATCATGGGCGAAGGTAACAGCCAACGAGAAACAGCATAATTCCATTTTAATCCTTGTGGCATCCTCATATAGAATGGAAAAAGAGACCATAATCCATAGAACTTGCTCCGTTGTTTGAGTTGTTTTATCAAATACACCAATTACCGTATCATATTGACCTTTCAAACATGCAACATTTCTTTCCAGATAACTTGTAGTATTTTCGCAGGTGGAACTTGTACCTTTTGAAATAACCTAACCGTCATGCATTTTGCTTTCCAAATCACCCACATACACACCAAAGCTATTAGATCCGTACCTTATCCTTTTTGTAAGGTTGTACTACCTTCTTAGTCAGGTGACAAATAAACCAACTTGGGCACCCTATAATGAAGAGAGATGGCTAAATCATAAGACAATCTTCCATACAATGCAAATTTGACAAACAAGTATGACCATACCATTGACCCCCATATAATGATACTATGTTGCGGCTTAAACATTAATAACCTCGGTACTCATATCCACACTTGCCTAGCCGCAACACATTGTGATAAACAATTTCTAACATCCTCGTCTTGCACTCCACATCTAAGATATCTTACAGACCCACCTCTTCTTTTGAACCGCGAACTTACAACAATGGCTTTGTGTAGCAATAACCATAGAAAATTTTTAATTTTCCTTGAAATTTTGTTGTTCCATAACCGTATCCATATCCAATGTTGTAACTCTGAAGTAACACCATTCCTCTAAGATACTATGATTGGGCATGTAACAGGAACATACTATGACTACGCCTCTAGGTTTCGTCACTCTAGTTTCACTAAGTATTGAAAAAATAGCAATTTCATATCGTGGGAATTTAGGTCTTGCCAATAATAACCCTTAGGATCCTATATCAAAGCACTTACTGATACAAGCTTGAATACCCAAAACGTTCCATCATTCTTTATTGCCCTTAAATCCGATCTAATAGTGAATCGCCATGAACATAGTCTATTACCCTTGTAACTTGCAAATTACAAGAACTAATTAACGATGATTTCGCTAATACTCTATGAAGCCTTCCCTTTTGCAATACATCAAAGGCCATAAAATTACCTTACTACAAATAGGCCCTAATCCCAATAAACAATGAGAAACTTGTAAAAGCACAAACCCACTTAATTGTTTGATGTGATTGTCTAAATGCGAAAGTATTCCAACTTCCTTCGTCCAATTGTTGCATCATTATTTCCCCACCTCTAAGCCCTTGTAATAGTTGTCATTTGGAATGAAGCCATAGGGTATTGAAATTCAACTACTCATTATATGTAGAAGTTGGTCTTATGTCCATCTTTGCCCATACTAAGCAAGGTCTTGACCCAATCATTTGACCTGATGGTAATGTGAACAAGGAGTTCCAAATTAAGGGTTGTCTACTTAGCTCTACCATTATTAAATTCTGATTTCAACATAGCCCCTTAAGTACTAAAATCCATGCCTTTAACATTCCTACAAAAAACTCACCATTACCTTTCCCATAATTCATTATCTTCTCATGATAAATAAAAACCCATATAAGAGCATTTTTCCAAGGATCAATTCTGTTGGGGGACACCCTCTACAAGCCTTGTTGTAATAGAATCTGCTAAGGTTCACCAGTTGGTAAAAAATTGCGTATTATATACTTGCATAAAAGAGCCTTACTCTATATCCAAGGATCAATTAACCCCGACCCTTCTCTCGAGGTAGGTAAGGTAACTGTATTCCAAGCTACCTTCGAAATGGTTGTGCCAATGTATTTCTCATTCCATAAAAACTTTCTAATCATCCTTTGAATTTGATCAATCACATATCGATTAAAATATATTGTAGAAGCTATATACCACAAAGATGCTAGTAATACTTGATTCTGCACCATTACAATCCGGCTTGCCAGTCACTACAAGGTATTCATCAGTTTGCCGCAAGATTTGCCGCGAAAAATGATCTACAGAAGTTCAGAAAAAGTTGCGGCAAAATTCGCAGCAAACGACATTCTAGTTTGCCGCGAAATTTTGTCACGACGTTACCGCGCCTTTTCCGCGACATTGCCGCGACCTTTTCCGCAAAATTTCCACAAAATACCACGAGTTTTACCGCGAATTTTACCGCGAATTTACCGGAAGTATTACCGCAAATTTACCACAAATTTTACCGCAAATTTACCACAAATTTTACCGCAAATTTACCACAAATTTACCGCGAATTTACCGCAAAGTTTACCGCGAGTTTTACTACGAATTTACCGCGATTTTACCACGATTTTACTGCGATTTTACCACGATTTTACCGTAATTTTACCGCATGTATATACGCGGGTATTTCTGCGCATATATACGCGAGCATATACACAAATTTACCGCATGTATTTCCGCTTGTATATACACAAAATTAAATTAAAAAATATTTAAATTGAAAAATAATAATAACCTCATTTTATTCTTTTTTATATTTTTCAATTTGAGAACATATATATATCTTCAAAAGCTTCTTTATTTCAAAAAGCTTCTTCAATTCAAAACTCAAAAGATGTATGAGAAAGTGAAGCCCTCACTCCCTATTTATACAAGATGTCTGTCTGTGACTATTCATGTGGGATATTTTCACTTCTTACTTGTCTGTCTCCTCTTGTATACATCGATTTATCTATATATACATACATACAGACAAAATTATCTCTACAACTAACAACCATACCTACATATTAATCAGTATATACAATCATATTCATTTGTATATGGAGATAAGCTAAATCATTTTCATCTATATATTCATATATACATGCATATACACCTGTATATTAAAACGTAGATGTATATTTATTTATACATTCATACATATATACATATTCACCTATATATGTATACATTCATGTATATTCACCTATATGTGAACAGCTACATATATATTCAACTATATATGTTTGCTTTTTGCTGCAACATACTTGCAAATTAACTTATATCAGTTGTTTGTTGTAATATAAATGCGTTGTTTGCTGCAACATAACTGCAAATTAACTTATATTAGTATGTATTCACTTGTATATGTATATATACATCCATGTTCACCTATAATGTACATGTTTGCTTCATATTCGCTTGTATATGATTACATACATATATATACCCATAAATATTATTATATACATGTATATCTAGATGTATACAAATTTGGATATTAATCATTTTATATCCAATTTAGTAAATATATTACATCATTGTATGTTGGATTGATTGGGTAGACCACTTGCTTTAGCAAACTCGCGGCAAAAAATGCGGCTATGTTGCAGCAAACTCGCGGCAAAATGTACAGTAAAGATACAATTTTGCTGCGTGTTTGCGACATATTTGCTGGAAAATTGTCACGACCATACTGGAACATTGTGTCCCAAGCAAGATTTGAACCCACACCTAAAACAAGCAAGTGATCTATCCAATCAATCTAACATACAATGATGTAAAATGCTTACTAAATTGGGTATAAATTGATTAATATCCAATTATCTATCCCTATATACAACAATATATTTGTATACATCTAAATATACATGTATATATATACATGAATATACTACTATTTAGGGGTGTATATATGTATGTAATCATCGGGTACCAAAAAGGTGCCTTATCGCCTTGGTTTTGGTACAGTAGACCTTTATTGTGGCCTTTGCTGCTGTACCAAACCAGATGTCGGGGCAGGGCAGGGCAATTCTCATTAGAGGAGGTGGCCGATGCATTTGTATGGGTGGTTTGTTTCATTCGTAAAGTCCACCTTTGTCATCATCCATTTCCTTGGTTTTTGTTTTGTTTTTTGTTAGGTGGTTTTTGGCCTTTTCCTTATTGATGTCCATTCGTCTTTTGTTGTCCGGCTTTGGGTGTTTATTAGCTGTTTCTTTTTTTATGGCAATTTCCCTATTGTTGGTCCTTTCCCTAGTGGCAGTTGTTTCCCTATTGTTGGTCGTTTGTTGTCTTGTGGGCATCTGTTCCCCCCGTTGGACAACTATCTGGATGATGTTCGCCTTTTTGGGCTATGTTTGTTTTCTTCGATGCATGAGAATATTTGCCCTTGAGTTGTGCCTTCGCTTTGTTAATTTCCTCTATAACTTTCTTTTTTATCAAAGTGGCTATAGATTCCTCCTTGGGGAGTTGTTCTACGTCTTCAATAGCTTGATCTTGTTTTTGCCCCCTTCGAGATTTGACATTTTTCTTGATCTGATTATCTAGAAAGTGAGTGAAGTGGAAGTTGTTGATATAAGTAGCTTTGAAGTCAAGTGTAAGTTGTTCTCTCCATTTGTTCAAAGTATTCATCCACAGGATGTGTTGGGTATCGAAGAAATCTAGGTCTTTCATCAGTTCAAACAGTTGCATGATATTAGCAACAAAGGTCGATAAATAGTTCTATTCTTGATTGTTGATTATTGTTTTATTGGCTTGGATATAACATGCAAGAATCCCTTTGTTGTACTCATTGCACATCACACACATTTTGGATTTAAGCATGGCGTCCGCTTAATCATCGAGAACGACGACTTTGGGAGGTTTCATCCTTATACTTGGGGAGAGCGTTCCTTCATCTCTATGCATGTATAGCCTCTTAAGGAACTGCTTGCTTTTCTCAACGTTATAGAAAACCTTTTTGTATTCCTGTATTGATTTATGGAGAAAATCATTACAGTGCGTGGCAAGTGACACACCTGGCAGCTCAGATCACGTTTTGTTCGTGAGGTCGCGGTCTTCGTCTTCTGGACCAAAGTCTAAAATGTAGTTGTCGAAGGAAAAATCCAGGTGAGCAAGTGTGGTTGAGCAAGGGTGGAGGATGAACGTCAATTAACCTTCATTTTCTTTTGGTAGACACTAAAATGTTTTTTTTTTTAGTACGTGTTAAAATGTAATTTTTATTTTTGTTAGGCTTTTTTTGCTAATTCTCCCTATATTTATAAATGCATGTCTACGTTTGAATGTGTTCATACCTGTCACAACAACCCTAAACTTGGCATATTAGCTGCAACAAAATAAGTAGATATGGCTACAAACATGATAAGAGTGAACTACAAAAAAGAATTTTAAAGATGGCGGGGTTGAGTTGCAAATGTTAGTTGCAAAGATGGCGAGGATGAGTTCTAGAGATAGCAAAGAGCAATCGCAAACATGACAAGGATCAAGCAATGTGGAGTTAGTGGGCCCCAATTAGGAGATGAACAAATGGTGGGTAACAATAGTAAGGACGAGCTGTAAAAATGGTGAGGAGGTGAAAACAAGGGATAAAAATTTCAAGGGATCAATGTCCCCCCTCTCACAAACTATCACTAAGTGATACAATAACATTGTCACTTAGCGACGCCTTCCAATGTAAAATCGTTGCTCAAATAAAATTGGTGTATAAAAGTGTCGTTTAGCAACACAATTTACTCACAATTACATCATCACTAACAACCTTAAATGCAATAACACAATGAAACAAAAAAAGCTTATGAAAAACAAATTGTGTGTATTACATGTGAATATATGTTTAATTAATTGTAATTAATTTAGCATAAGGCATTTAATGTTCACATATATGATTTGTAATGCTCCATTTTATTTATATCAAAAGATGTTTCATTAGTGGATAATTACAAAGTCCAAGGCTCCAAAAAGAATGATCTATACACATAGAGTGCTTAGTGTTTTATATAATATCATAATAAAATTATCGACACGATTTTAAATACCCAAAAATCAATATTTTCATATGCAAGAGTCTTGAGTTCAAATGCTATAAGTTCACGTTATACCGCTTGTCAACTGCTAGCGATCCTTATCCATACATACTGCATGTGTTAGTCGACAACGGAGCAGTTGGTTCCAATGGTTGACTTCATGTCAGGCATCATCTTTTATGTAGATTTTAGGAATAGAAACGTTCGTGCAAAGTAGTTCCTTTAACTATATATCAGCTTAATTTTATTAATGAAAGCAAACCATTAAGTCTCATTGATCTTACTACCAGCCAATCCTTAAAACCTTTGGGTTTGCTTAACCATTGTTCTATCCATTCCACAATAGATTAAACATCTTAAATATTTATAAGAATTCTAATTTATTTTTCAAAATGTTCAAACTATAATTAAGCTACAAAAGTATTAAGATAGGTCACATATTTTTTCATCTCACTACAAATTAAGAGAGTACAATATTTAAATATGTGACTCTCAAATCATTGACTTATGAAAATCATGATTGTTAATTAATGCATATGAAAGTCTCTATCTAATTGGAAAATTAGATGCATTGTGGCATGTGGAGTCCTCCTTTGGCCGTATCTGAAGAAGGTGTTTTAGTGAAATCTAACCATCGTGTCACATCTATCTTAGTAAAGGTTAATTAACATAATACCTTTGGTTTTGTATACATTTATCGTGTTTTCTAAACTAAATAGTTTTTCAACATGCTCAAAATATACTTAATTTGCTATATCAAAATTAGGAGGGAACAAGTAATTGGTACATTTATTACAGTGTACTTTACTCTATCTAAGAATTAAGAGAGTATGATACCTAATCACACTGTTCAAATATTAAGTTAGGTGTATTAATAAATTTGTAAGTTTCTCAGCCAAGCATGTGCAAAGCTAGAGGACTCAAATGTCATCCATCATTATAACATGTAATGTTCCTTGATAAACAGAAATTTGGGTCATATTGATCCTATAATCTTTGGTTTCCTATTGTGAATATATTAAACTTATATTAAAACTTGTAATTTGCATTTTAATATCATTATTAAATTACTAAACGAGGTTTGATCGTATAAAAATCGTGCATTTTAAGCTACGGTTGATGTTTCTCTCGCACGGAACATAATGAATGTCTTAACATGCATCTCTCACATTCTAAGGCTCATGATTTTACACTAATTGAGGTGAATCTACGAGGTCAAATCGCTGAGTTAGAGGCCCTAAATCAGTAAGCATGTGAAAGGCATTATTCATTATAAGTAGTCACACCATGACCATTAATTAGATAGAGGCCGAAAATATGCGATCGATCTTCCTCATTATCAAGCAATGTGTAAAATTAGGTCAGTCTGATTAGAGGCAAAATTAGAGCACGAGTGCTGATTACAGGCCGACAAGCATTGATGGACTGTTAATTAGAGTCTGTGAGTCTAAACCAATCATATAAATACATGGTAGCACGTGTAATCTTCCAAAGGATATATCAGTTAAGGAATGAGCTTTTGCGCATGCTTATTTCTAAAGCCCTAATCCTTAATTAGGGTAAAAGCTGGGATAGAAAGAAATACTAGAGAGAGAGAGAAGCTAAAAAGAGACACTTGGGCGGCATGCAAAACGGACCCAATATCGATCTAGAACTTAGTGCTCTAGTAATTTATAAATCATCTGAAGGAAAATTACAGAATTGGAATCATCGCGTTACTGTTAGCCGTTTTGATTAAGTAAACGAGATTAGTGTCATAAATCATTCCCCAATTAGGCAATTAGCCGGGCTCTGCAGGAGATTAATTATATATTAATCCATTATTTTTTTTGGAAGTTTCATTAAGATGCCTGGGATCACTCTCGGCGACACTATTCCGAACATCGAAGCCGATTCCACCATCGGCCACCTCAAGCTCTACGATTATGTGGGCAATCACTGGGCGATCATCTTCTCTCATCCAGGTATGAACAAATTTGATTGATTCTCAGCTGCATGTAATCTATAGACAATCCAATAGTTGCAATTGAGAACGGATGTTACATCTAATCGATGCAGTAGTAAGAACTTCTACAATCATGATCAGGTGGTGATGCTTATAATTTGTGGGCTATCCAGATAGTCACAATTAAATGGATGTTGCATTCGATCGATGCGCATGCAATTAATGGATTGGATTGATTATTTGTTCCAATCACTAGATGCATGCCAGCCTGATCACAGCCATAATTACAATCCTAGATTATACAATCATCCAGATCAGTAACAGATTAGATTTGACTTTGTTCCAATCAGAATGGATTGGATTACTTTCTTTTGACAATCATGCAGATCACTAATGCCGGATTATAAGATTTTGGACTTTGTTCCAATCGCGTTGCATGCATCCCCTGATCACAAACCATAATTATGATCCTAGATTAATGGATTTGGATGGTACTTTTTACAAATCATCGGCCTGATTCTAGTTATGATCCTCGGGCAATCTGGAGTTTTTGACCGATCTAAGAGATTGAATCTAATTAGCTCTGCATACATATATGGTCTCCGATGAATGCAGCCGACTTTACGCCCGTATGCACGACCGAGCTGGGGAGTGTGGCCAAGTACCTGCCCGAGTTCGAGAAGCGCAACGTCAAAGTGATAGGCATCTCGAACGATCCCGTCGAGGAGCACAAGGCGTGGATCAAAGACATCGAAGCATTTTCGGTGCAATCCTCAAATACCTTGATGATGAATAATTATGGATTAACCTCCAAACTATGATTTTAATTACAAACAGAGTTTCGAGCATGGTCTTGGGTCTAATGAATGTTTCATCGAATTCTCATCGAATGTTTCATTGTTTTTTGCTTTGGTGAAAAGCCGGGGGCGTCTGTGAGCTTCCCGATCCTAGCGGACCCAGACAGGAAGATAACATCGCAGCTCAACATGACGGATGCGGAGGAGAAGGATGCATCAGGACATCCTCGGCCATCTCGAGCCCTCCATGTGATGGGTCCAGACAAGACGGTGAGTCATTTTGCCAGAGCCTGGAGAATGTTGTTTAGGTTACACAAGAACTTAAAAAAAAAACAGGGAGCAGTTTAGTGTTTAGGGGAAAAAATCTTAATTCTTTCCCAGATCATGCCCATGGATGATGATTGGATTTGTTTTTCTTTTTTGGGGTAGGTGAAATTGAGCTTCTTGTACCCTGCGACGACGGGTCGCAACTTCGACGAGGTTGTCAGATGCGTGGACGCGCTCCTGCTCAGCGCGCAGAAGAAGGTTGCGACTCCTGCCAACTGGAAGCCCGGGCAGCCCGTCTTGATCTCGCCCTCCGTCTCGGAGGACGAGGCCAAGATGATGTTCAAGAGCTATGACAAGGTGGATTTGCCCTCTGGCAAAGGTTACCTCCGATTCACTTCCGATGTCTAGCAGCTCTCGCCGCCTCTTTGTCGAACAGAATCATCGGAGAGCGCCCCCGCAACAGTGGGATCTTCTTGTAGTGGTTTTTGCTTCCTTGTTTTTTTTTGTGGCTTCGAACCGAAATAATACATGCTATATGGATCATGATGTTGGTTCAAATGCATGTTTCCTTCCCTTGTATCAAGCACATTTTTGTTAATGTGAAATCTATACTCTAGTTTATGGATATGGGCATATTGTCTTATTGTAAGCGACAGACAAATGGAGAGACTACAGACACAGATGAGTCTTTTGTTTGTTGATCTTTGTTGTTGGATGGTGAAAGTTGTTTTTAGTTTCATTGGTAAGTAGCTAGGTGCGATCGAGGACCTCGTTCTCTATCATCTCCACCAGATGATGGTCGACGACCCATGCATCTCGATGGTCTGACGACAAGCCTGTCAGACCGAAGGAAGCCAGCTTCTTGATCTGGGAGAGCTCGTGCGCTTGCATGCCCCACTCGGGCTTCCCTGTAGGCGATCCCCATGAATCCCAGACCAGCTCTCTGCAGCTCTGACTCCTCCTCCGCTCTTCGTCGTCGACGATCGCCGACGCCGATGCACGGTGATTGGCGGTGGTCTTCTCGAGAGTCGATGATGCAGAAGAAGGGAACGGCGGATCGTCGTTGGCGGAGAGGATGCTCCTAGACCTGAAGTAGTCGTTGGCGTCGTACCACGTCAGATCGGCGCAGGAGGAGGAGTTCGGATCTAGCGACGACGCCTCGGGGCCATACAAGGAGAGGTTGGACATGCTTGCCAGCGTCGAGCGAGACGCCGCCGATGAATATGAATACCGCGAAGGAGAAGGCAAGGATGAGATTCGGGGGAAAGCCGCAGCTCGCAGAGCGCGGCTGGACTCGGATCGCGTCGCCAGAGCAGGCAACGAGTTGGACGCGAGCAGCCTCGCCGAGGCTTGTCCCCCGTCGGTTGTTTCGTCAGGGGACGACACAGTAGATCGGTCGGCTGGGAATTGTCCGGTGCTTGTAGCGAATTGCGACAACTTCTTCCCCAACTGGCGGGGTGACGATAAGTCTTGGATTGCGGATCGACCAAGCGCCTCTGACAGCGATGACGACGACGACGACAGCTTGTCGATGGGCGCAAGGCCTCTTGGGGGGCGCAAGCTCTTGCAATCATACCTCGGGGGAGTACGAGCCGGCGTCGTCATAGGAGTAGGCGAGCCGATCGCATCGGGCCCGAGATGGTGTCGATCTCGGCGTGCGGGATCATCGACGGGGATCGGGGCACGGTACGCTTGCGGGGGGGCGGCGGCGCGGAGCTGCGCGGGGCCGTGGGCGAAGAAGCAGACGCGGCGGGCGCACGCGGCGCCG
>JBBBWG010020257.1:0-13439 GCA_037176905.1 Azolla pinnata
GAGAGAGAGAGAGAGAGAGAGAGAGAGAGAGAGAGAGAGAGAGAGAGAGAGAGAGAGAGAGAGAGAGAGAGAGATATTGCCAGACTCGAGCTGTGAGTCATACGGAGAAGAAAGACATTGAGATTGCGGGAGCCATACTACAGAATACTACCATATCTTTATGGTATACCTTGCTATCTAGAAAGATATCTCTGCCTCGATGGTAAAAGATTGACGACATCGCAAACTCACTCTTGGATTCCCATATCAACATGTATTCTCGTACATTAACGTCTCAAGGCAATAGCTTTCCTCCTTATCTGTCCCTTGCTAGCACGAACTTACCAACCTCGAATAATAAGAGAAAAGGGATCGAATTGAATGATGCTAATCGTCTCTAATAAAAGCTCTAGATAACGAGTACGGAGAATAATCAAAAGCCGCGTCGAACCAATCGAGCCCACGATCCACCGATGCTCGGATGATGTTGAACGATAATTGCAAATCCTTGCGCAAGATTGGGATTGGTCTTCCTCCTTTTCCTTCGACCGGGCGCCGAACAAATCATCAACGGCTTGCCAGAAACGAGGCTGCTTAATATCACAAATGCATTGAGATCACGAAAGCATCGAAGCATCGTGTACTCAGATGCCATGGCGTTCGATGACCTTATCCGAAGAGGGCAATTTGTGATGGTACAACGTTTCGAGGCATATGCGGTGGTAGAACACACAATTGACAATGCCTAGCATCAATACATCAATACAATGCACACACAACAGATCTCTTGTATATATATATATGTTTTGTGTGTGTAAATCCGTGATCAGAGATGGAGGGGATCCACGGCGTCTTTGCAGAGATGGTGTTCATTCAAGCAATGATTTGTATTGCGAAGAAAGAATCTATGGTGAAACATATACATATGTTCGCATTTGCGAAGGAAGAAGCCATGGTGAATGCACGTGGATGCGGTACCCACATGGGTTTTCCACTCCCACACCGGAAACGGTGACAAACATCAATGGCTGATGTTCGAGAAGTAGCTATGGTGAATGTATCTGAAAAGAAGAAGCTGTGATGTTTACAGTACTTGCACACCGGAAATGGTGATGAAAATCAATGGCTGATGTTCGAGAAGTAGCTATGGTGAATGTATCTGAAAGAAGAAGATGCGATGTTTACAGTGTATGTTTGCATGCATTGCGAAGAAAGAAGAAGACGTGGGTTTTCAAGTTGCACACCGGAAATGGTGATGAAAATCCATGGCTGATATTCGGGAAGTAGCTATGGCGAAGAGAAGAAGCTGTGATGTTTGTGTATATCGTATGTAGTGCGAAGAAAGAAGACATGGGTTTTCTACTTGCATACAGGGAATTGGTAATGAAAATTCATGGCTGATGTTCGAGAAGTAGCTATGGCGAAGTGAAGAAGCTGCGATGTTTGTATATTCTGAATGTATTGCGAGTTAAGAAGACATGGGGTTTCCACTTGCATACTGGAAATGGTGCCGGAAATCCATGCGGTTTTAGCCAAGGTGCCGAGAAAGCTATGGCTTGAATCCTAATCGCTGGATATAGATGAAGAAGAGGCTATGATGAATGTACATGCATGCATGTTTTTTACCTGAGATTTGAGCTAAATCCATGGAAAACAGTGCTGAGAAAGCCATGGCTTAAACCCTAATCGATGGATCCAGATGAAGAGGAGGCCGTGACGAATGTACATGAATGTTTTTACCTGAGGTTTTAGCTAAATCCATGCAAAATAGTGCTGAGAAAGCCATGGCTTAAACCCTAATCGATGGATCCAGACGAAGAGGAGGCCGTGATGAATGTACATGAATGTTTTTTACCTGAGGTTTTAGCTAAATCCATGCAAAACAGTGCTGAGAAAGCCATGGCTTAAACCCTAATCGATGGATCTAGATGAAGAGGAGGCCGTGATGAATGTACATGAATGTTTTTTACCTGAGGTTTTAGCTAAATCCATGCAAAAAAGTGCTGAGAAAACCATGGCTTAAACCCTAATCGATGGATCTAGATGAAGAAGAGGCCGTGATGAATGTACATGAATGTTTTTTACTTGCGGTTTTAGCTAAATCCATGCAAAACAGTGCCGAGAAAGCCATGGCTTAAACCCTAATCGATGGATCCAGATGAAGAGAAGGCCGTGATGAATGTACATGAATGTTTTTTACCTGAGATTTGAGCTAAATCCATGCAAAACAGTGCTGAGAAAGCCATGTCTTAAACCCTAATCGATGGATCCAGATGAAGAGGTGGCCGTGACGAATGTACATGAATGTTTTTACCCGAGGTTTTAGCTAAATCCATGCAAAACAGTGCTGAGAAAGCCATGGCTTAAACCCTAATCGATGGATCCAGATGAAGAGCAGGCTGTGATGAATGTACACGAATGTTTTTTACCTGAGGTTTTAGCTAAATCCATGCAAAACAGTGCTGAGAAAGCCATGGCTTAAACCCTAATCGATGGATCTAGATGAAGAGGAGGCCGTGATGAATGTACATGAATGTTTTTTACCTGAGGTTTTAGCTAAATCCATGCAAAAAAGTGCTGAGAAAACCATGGCTTAAACCCTAATCGATGGATCTAGATGAAGAAGAGGCCGTGATGAATGTACATGAATGTTTTTTACTTGCGGTTTTAGCTAAATCCATGCAAAACAGTGCTGAGAAAGCCATGGCTTAAACCCTAATCGATGGATCCAGATGAAGAGAAGCCGTGATGAATGTACATGAATGTTTTTTTCCCAAGGTTTTAGCTAGATCCATGCAAAACAGTGCTGAGAAAGCCACGGCGTCAACCCTAATCCTAGACATAGACGAAGAAGAAGAAGCTATGCAGATATACAGGTTGATGAGCAAGTGTGGCTAAAACCCTGATGTAACCCTAATCCATGCACCGTGGTGATGGGCAAGTATGGCTAAAAAACCTGATGTTCTTAAACTGGATGCTAATGTTTCAGAACAAGAAGAATGGACCCTTGATACAGTAACCTAAAAGAAGAGGAAGAAGAAGAGGAAGAAGGGGAAGGTTTTGTATATGGTGATTAGCATGGCCACTCTGATGTTGCATCGGGTAGCCTTGATCCCCTAGTCACGTTTCTCCTAACCATGTCTCTCCATTGATGTATCTGAGCTGCAGGAAAGGTTGAGCTTCTTCATCACTCAGTTGATGTGACCATGGTACCCTCCTGCTTCCATCTGCCCCAGCCCCAAAGCACTTGTATTCACCATAGTACGCAGTGCTTCAACACATAACCAAGCTTCCATTAAAGGTATGCATGCTAAACGTAACCCTAACTCATTGTTTCTCAGAAAAAAAGATATATCACACCATATTTCTAACCCAAAAATGCACCAAAGCAAGCCCTAATCCTGATTTGAAACTATACGTGATTGGGTAGTTCAAAATGTCATGAACCTTAGTTCTAGATGCAACTTGGCTTGACTGATATCTACAAGGCCTCGAATGCAATGTAGCCTTCTTAAAATAGCAAACCGTAATCCTAAATCATGGCTTGTTAAAGATGTCAAAAACCTTTGATTCTAACGGAACGTGGCTTGATTAAAATCTATCTGGATTTTTAGGTTCTCATATTAGTGCCTGGAACATATCAAATTTGTGAAAACCAAGAATGCGAGAGGCAGGAGAACTTAACCTCAAAAATGAAACCTAACATTCTAAATAAGTAGGTGCGGTTCATCATGCTGTTTAAAATACTCGTTAGGTGGTTCCTTGTAGATTCTTATATCGGTGCCCGGAACATATCAAATTTGTGAAAACCAAGAATGCGAGAGGCAGGAGAACTTAACTAAAAAATGAAACCTAACATTCTAAATAAGAAGATGTAGTCTGCTTATTTTGTAGATTCTCATGTCGGTGCCCGGAACATATCAAATTTGTGAAAACCAAGAATGCGAGACGTAGGAGAACTCAACCTCAAAAATGAAACCTAACATTCTAAATAAGTAGATGTAGTCTGCTTTGTTCCTGTGGCTCATAGTATATGTTTTCTGGAGCTTGCTCGATGATGCTGGTGAAAGTGATGTTGTTGTTGATGATAATGATAATTGGACCATGGACATGTGAATGCATCCTTAACCGAAGGGAAAATGGTTTTTTTCGAGGTCCTATTGATACAAGAGATCGAAATCCACTGTGTGCAAAACATGTACTCTTGGTGTGGTGGATTGGAGGCTTCACAAAGAGGAGCGAACAGAAACCGGTTCCAGTCAAAGATAGATCACGAAAACTGGAAAGAGGGAGCTTACCTTTGCCTCGAGGGTATCGCGAAATCGGACCACCCTTCAGGTACGACCACGGAGCTCATGTATGTGTACATGAAAACCACACGCGAGTATGTGCCCCATGCTCGCCCCAAGTATACGTCACCTGAACCCGTAATGTTGCATTCAATGAACACAAATCCACCTGGATCGCTCGGGTTGTCTCGATTCTGTGCTGTGATTGAACCCGAGACGTAGCCAGGTTGTGCCTTCACATAGAGCTCGCAACCCTGTGTATAAACTCACATGGGAGTTGTATTAAAGCTTTGCAATCAATTAGAATGCTCAATCCCATGTGTGTGTGTGTGTTTGCGCATGCACAGTAAAGGTCCACCTTGTAAGTGGATTGACCATGCCCAAAAATGAAATCAATGGAGCCCTCAATGTAGCAACCCTTGAAATAATGCCTCCCTTGGTAATCAAAGAGGGTGTCTTGTGCTCCATAGAATCCACAATCGTAAAAGGCCATCGAATCCCCTGCAAGCAGCACTGCGACTGCTTGACCACCTGATGCCCCGGGTGGTGGAGGTGATGCCCCATTCTACAAAACAATCAAAATTTGAGTGTATGATCTTTCGAATATCTATGGCACACACATATACTTAAAACAAAGTCTGCATGTTTGCATTTGGTATATTGTGGCATGTCTGCATATTATACTCATATACTTAGACATATAGGTGTATAGCCATCGATGTCGTATACATTTGCACACTAGTGTCATCCACATCCAGATAAGCCTACAAGTACACCGAGTTAGCTTACATATAAAGGCATTCAACCTACTCATACACCTAGACTGTCGAGTTTTATAATTCAGATATACAAGCACATACCTTGAATCCAATTCCTCTAGCAACAAAGTTATTTGCAGTGGCCGAGAAGGTGGCACTATCAGCTGTTCCATAACTGCTGGCCCTTGCATTCCAACTTATGATAGTGGAGAGCCTGCCTGCCCCCTGTAAGATGATATTTGGCTTTGTATATGGGATGGTGACTTTCTCACTACAATTTAAAAAATTCCGACATACATCAGACTTCAGTGAAGAGATATGGGCTGTATGCCAGTTTATGTGGAACATGGTCACGGTTACCATTGCATATACATTTGATATATAAGGAATTAAAATTCATATCACCATGTTCATGATTGATCACGATAAGGTTGTACATATAATGAAATTCAGGGTGATGTAGGGCTCACAATGGCATGATTGTTTTTCAGCATGCTAAACATTACTTATGTCATGAAATGCTAAACGTTATTTATGTGATGAAATCAGGAGGATCTTACAAGTACACTGCCGCATTGATCTTGATATACACCCACTGAATGTTGTTTTCTGGTACAGAATCGATGGCGGCTTGCACACTTGTGTACTCGCCTCGGCCATACTTGTCCACAACAATGTATCTAGAGATGTTGGGAGGCTGGTTGTAAGATGATGTCACAGCATTGCACTGATCCTCCGAAGCATTGGAGAGCAATCCGGGAGCTTGGCTGTACCCGACACCGATCATCGATGCAAGTAGAATAATGCTGGGTAAGTACCTATGAATCTGCATGATTTGTGGATTGTTGAGGACTGTAGAGTACGAGTATTTTTGAGTTTATGCACTCGATTCAATCGTTGTTGAAATCAGCTGCAGATATGTGGCAATTTCAGACGATGGACCCTGTCAATTACATACGGGGGAGTGCATTCAATCTCCGGCCCGATTGGATGGCTCGAATGTTGGTTATGTGGAGAACTTGGCAAGCATCGAAAAAAAGGGAACAAACTTCTGATTTGCTGATTTGAGAAGGTTAGTAGAGACGTCGATAATCCCCTTGTGTTTTATGAATTCCTGTTTAATGGTTAGTTTGGATAGGTGACCTTGCGATACGTATTTTGTAAGATAGTAAAGGAAAAAGAATGGCCTCTGAGTAGGCACTTTATGTATGGATTTGCCTTCCTTTGGTTTGGATACCTTACTTCGATTCACGGCCATCTTTATAAATAAAAAAAAAGGCTTATCCTGATCATCGGCAACCCAATGGAAGGCCTTTATTATAATCTCTTGGTCATAATAACTAGGCTCCCATGACATGTTAAAACTGTAGGAATCTGATGGTGTGGTGGGGTTTCCGGACCACAAGTACATGGACATTTGCAGCATGACTATATACTTTTAGAGTAAAGAAGTGGCTGCTGCTAGCACTTCAGTAACATTGTTGAAATGGTTGAAACAGTGCATTGCTTTGTCTGCACCTTGGAGTAAGTAACTTGTGGTTTTGGAAAACATAAGTACCTTGCTTGCAAGACAAGCTAGCTCTTTGATTGTTTGCTCTACAAGTGGCTGAAAAAAGTTAATCGGAACATCCTGAATTCAGGCTCTAGTTGCGAGACCTTCGGAATCACAACGTTTAGCGACTGGGGATCTTGTTCGGACTAGGGACATAGCTGATGTGATGAGCCTAGAATCTAGATGATATTGGGAAGTTCTTGGCCAGAGTCTAGCCGCTCAAATCGAGCTCTATCGAAATAGTATTGATCACAGCGTGTGGATAATGAAGATGGTGGGCAAAATATAATAGTGCTTGAAACCTGCAAAAAAAAATGTCCATAAAGCATTCACAAGTGGCCCAGACACGAAATCTTGTCTGTTGAAGAAGGAGCTTCTTTCAGCTCCATGCTTACCATCAGATAAAAGCACATGATTGCACATTATGTCAACACTGCCATAATCTCATAAAAGAGGGGAAAGGATCTATAAGTCGTGCAAATGCCCGTTGTCTTAGTGTCAAATAACAAGAGGAAATGCGTTACCATTTGCAAAAATGGAAGTTCATCGTTTCGTGTTTGTTCATCCTTAAAGTTCTTTGAGCAAGTTTCGGTACCACAAGATTAATCTGTGAGCGTAATGGCATAGATAGTGTCTATGAATCTTATAACAAAATGTCTGTTGTGGTGCCACAAGAGCATAAAGCATATTCACATCAAGTTACCTTAGTGTGTTTGCTACAGAAATAGATGTACTCAAACATAATATATCTCAATGTACAACAGGAAAGACATGCCTCGAACACTCACACCGCAAGACACGTGTTCTTTCACACTTTGGCACAATCCAGCACTGGGAGAACATGGAGTTTTTGATCCAAAAACAGATCGAAATACGACTAGTTGATGCCCATTTGTGGAGCCGAAAATGTATTGTTTGTGGTCTCATATGTCATATTTGACTTTTGAAGACGATGATCAAATCTATTTATCGTATTTTTCTCTTTTTTCCCCCATAAACAACATGACAATACAAAAAAACCTTGCTACTGAAACTGCTTTAAAAGTACCAACTTCTAAGGTGCTATGATATTAAATGACATAAAACTAACTCATCTATCTATCATGTTTTGCCCTGAACAAGTTTGCGAAATTGAGTATCACACTATGGTACAATGCTCGACATTCAATCACATTCAAATGTGCTTTCTACATATCCTCGACCAAACCCAATGTTCTTGCAACCCCACTGTGTACTCTCAATTGTGACATTCATTAGTAAAATTCTTGAACATTGAGAGTCACTACTCACAATTGAATGTATCACGTAAAATGTACAGTTTTCAATCTCTCCGGTCATATTTGACTTTTGAAGACAATAATCTAACGCTTATCTATCAATTGCGACGTTTGTTAGTGAAATTCTTGAACATCGAGAGTCACTGCTCACAATTGAACGTATTGTGTAAAATGTATAGTTTCCAATCTCATAGGTCATATTTGACTTTCGAAGACAATAATCTAACTCTTATCTATCTATCAATTGCGATATTTGTTAGTGAAATTCTTGAACATCGAGAGTCACTACTCACAATTGAACGTATCGTGTAATCTCATAGGTCATATTAGACTGTTGAGGAGAATAATCAACTCTATCTATCTATCAATTGCGACGTTCATTAGTAAAATTCTTGAACATCGGTAGTCACTACTCACAATTGCATGTATCATGCAAAATGTACAGTTTCCAATCTTATAGGTCATATTAGACTTGCGAAGACAAATAATCAACTCTATCCATTGATCTATCCATCTATCTTTCACACGTGCACCACCGTTGCAGATGCAACCATCCTCGAATTGATCGATGCCTGAATTGATCGAAACAGGCGCTCGAGCCCCATCTCTTCACTGAACAACAGGGTTTACAAGAGATCTGCATCTGTCGAAAAAGAAAAGCGAGAGAGAGAAAAGAAAAATCTCTTCCATCGGACAACAGCAGAGTTTTCGAGAGACGATGTGCATCTGCATCTGCATCTGCATCTGTTAAAGAAAAAAACTAAGGAAAATTTTTTACATTCTCTTTGTGTGGATTTTGCAGTTGGAAGTGTGAAATCCTGAAACAAAGAAACCAACGACCGTTTATAACTAATTTCCTTTCCCTTCACCATGACTCGATGTGCCTCAGCATCAGCATCGCCATCGCCATCGCCATCGCCAGCAGCAGCAGCAGCAGCTTGCAGGTGATTCCGTTTTCCCTTTCCCTTTTTCCTTCTTGTCTCCTCCATAGCTCTCTCCCTCATCCATGACTCGCATCTACTTCGCCCCCACCAAGCCCAAGCCCCACATCCCGTTGCCCAGAAGAAACCACATCAAAGACCATCACCATACCGATTCTGATGGGAAACCCACCAGCAACCACAAAAGCAACAGCAGATTCAACAGCAATCACGGCATCAGCAGCAGCAGCAGCAGCAACTGCAACCATAACAGCGCTGGCGCCACCAACAGCAACAATCTCGACCCTTCCGCCATCGAACAGATCGCAGATGGCCTCGAGAAAATGGTCCTCTCATGGAGCCACCCTCAGCAGTACGTGATCTCCGACGATATCATCGCCGGTCATCATGGTAATGGCGATCTCTCGTGCGGTGATGTTTGCGACCGCGATGTTGAGGGCGCCATGTTCCGCCGCATCATCGATCAGGAAGGTAACAGCAGCTTGATCTCTTCCGACACCATCAAATCCTCTACCATGGAGTTGCACGAAGACGGCGAGTTCTCGATTGGCACAAAGGAGACCACAATTAGCTATATACATCAAAGAGATCCACATCATCTTATACAGCATCATCACATGCAACATCATCAACACGGCGGAACCGTTGAGGCCGTCAATGCGAGTGGTGGATTCGGTGTATCTGACATGTCAAGAGGCAGAGGAGGATCGGATGGTGTTGGAGATCAGAGCTTGTTTAGTGTACAAAATGGTCAGTCATGCGAGGCCATGGAGGCTTACCCTTCCATGGGAAACGGTGTTTGGTACCTGAACCCGCCCCTTATGGTGCCTAATAATGCCACACTTTTCTCTGGGAAGGTGCAAGAAAATTGTGGTGCTTTATGCGCAAGTATGGCTAGTGGTAACAACGATGATGGAAATATTGAGAACGCTGGTGTTGAAAATGAAAGGGTTGATTTACAAAGACCGAGCCCTAGGGTTTCTCCAGCTTCTGATAGAGTTCTCCAAAAGAAGAGGAAAGCAAAGCCCGAGAAGATATCATGCAAACTGGAAGTCGGCGAGGCCAATTCTTGGAATGAGACAATCGAGATCAATGGTATGTACACTTTTCTCTCTTCAGATAATCGATGTTGAAAATTCAAAAAAATATGTAAACATTGCTTCAAGATTTAGGGTAGGAATCACCCAATGTACGCGTGAATTCGTTCTGGCAAGTTCGATTAAGTGTGTGAGATAGTTGTGGCTATGCGCTTGGCATATGAATGGCTGATTTAAATAGTGACAGTTCTGGTAACTTATCCTGGGCGAATTACAGAAAACAGTTTGGTCGTCGTATGATATGCACATGGTGACATAATGTCTTATTTGTGTATTAGAATCCTCCAATGAAGCATCGTGGAATGATGTCTGTGATCCGTGAGTAACCTGTCTTGTATACAGATTTACAAAGTTGATGGAATCGTCTTTTCGGTGCACAATATAAAATCTGTTGATGAATGGTTTTTAGTTAACGCATCAAGTCCATGGAGTCATCCATTCATCATTATTCAATATAAGCCTGCTAGAAGGATGTTCTAAGCTTCCAGCGTTTTTCTTTGGGTTGGGACTAGGTGGAAGCAAAATCAAAGAACTGCTCGGTAAGAAGCTAAATACCATCAGCAATGGCATCACTTCCCTTCAAGTATGTAACTGCATGCATACTACATATTATGCTTGCCTATTTGTTTTAGATAAGTTTGATGTGTGTTGATTACATTACATTGATAGGGATCAAATACACCTGATATGGAGTTCTATAAGAAAAAGGTGGAGGAGCTTCAGATTGCATTACTGGAATGTGCCATGGAGTATGAAGTGAAGGTATCTTCTTCTGCATCGTTGACTTCTTCTAATAGCTACCCAAGCAGAGGGAATTATGGTGCAGTGTAAGTCTACATGTGCCGTATCTTATAGTGCAAAAAACGATGGCTGACAGATTGTAGAGATGAAGATGGAAGCATTGCAAACAAAGTCCCATGAACAACGGATCGAACCGCCGAAAGAGAAGGTGAGCAGCTATCGAATCATATACTTCTATATATATTTTATCTATAGGTATGCATGCATCATGCATGAATTATGTATACATCTCTACGTGTGTATGTGTGTACGGAATGCATGATATATCTATATTCATCTTGTTTTGATGCATAATTCCACTCAATGAAGTGCGTGCCTCTCCATTCTTTACTGATCTGTGCTAGCATTAGGATTCTGAGAACAATCGCAAAGAGAATACGAGAGATCGACACGAAGCCCACAGAGTGGAATATCTAAAGAAACAGCTCTCTCGATTACAGCATGAGAAGGCCATTTCTGCTCGTGAGCTCAGTGACCTCCGCAAAAGAGAGAGGTCTTGTCCAGGCTTCTCTTGAATCTTCCGTCCTTTAGCATAAAACCACCAACAAGATAGCCGAAAGATACAACAATTTATTTTTCAATGCCCTTAGAATTGACGGGGTGAAAGCATACTGCTTAGCTACTTCCAAGTATAGTATTAGCTAATAAGCATATTTCAAGAGGTATATGTAAAGTTATTATTAAATATGTAGACATGCTACACTATATTCTCCACGTAGTTTGTCCCTTCAAATTGTGCATGATTTAAAAGAAAATTTAAAACTTTACAGGCAATTTGATTTGCAGCGCCGAAGCTTAGATGATGCATTGTGCCGGGTTAATTTCCTTCAAAGGTAAAAAGAAAAAGAAGCCAAAACACTGCATTTAAAAGTTCTCTTAAGTGTTCATACCCTCAAAAATAGCCTCTGAATCTGTGCCTTTTAAATTTGTGAAAAGTGCCCTAATCACCCCTATTGTGTAAGCTAGTCTTCTTAGAAGAACCAAAATTTGGCTGGCTTTTGGAGGAGGTCAAAAGCATCATAAGTGATTGCTAAAGTGGAGCCGTATGTTTTCTAGATCAAATGTTAGGCATCAATTATCTTGGTTTTCCATTGAAATTTGATTGATTGCAAAGAAGAAGAAGAAGAAGAAGAAGAAGAAGAAGAAGAAGAAGAAGCAGATATGATTATAACTACTATTTGTGTTATTTAGGTTTTCCATAGGAACATTGATTGATAGCCATTGTTACTGATTATAACCCGTCATTGTTACTGATCATATCAACTATGTTGTAGTGAACTTGCGAAGAAGGAGCAAGATATTTTAGATTGCCGGTTGAGAGAAAAAGAGGCTAAGGCTCAGCTCTATGAGCTCCAGTTGGGTCTACAGAAAGCTCAAGCTGCACAGATCGAGCCCCGGAAACTGCTCACGCTGCTTCCTGCACTGAAAGATTGGATACAATCTTCAAAAAAGGTTAGAAAAATGACACTCGGTCTTTTAACAATTTGTGACAGCAATATATGTGAATTCACTAGCTTTTTCTGTAAAACTAAAAGCGAAATTTGGCTTAGTATGTCCATGTTTAGATCACTTTGAAAGTTCATACCCGAATAATTGGTAAAGGGGGTTCATACCCTCTAATTGATGATTAAAGATCCATCTGTCAAACTAGTAAGCAACAAATCATTGTGGCTAGACGATGCAAAACGTGCAAGGCCAAAATTTCTTTTTCATGATCGAAAGGATAGCTAAAGGAGATTGATCCACACTTCTGGCTATTGAAAGCGATTAGTAATCCATTTGTCAGAGATAAGTAAACCTCATCGAAGCATTGTTTTAGCTATGGAATGCAAACTGTCCAAAGCACGGCGTTTTGTTCCACATGCTTCAGATGACCCATTTGTGTTTTCTTATTTCTAAGACAGATTTTTGTGAGTGTATGCTGATGCTCATGATTATTTGCTCGATGATGATGCCAGGCACACGAGAATACACCGGATCAACCTCCGATCGACAACATTGTTTATGCCATAACCAAGGAAATACAGATGCTTCAGAGTGCTCTCTCTCATATCTCAAATACAAGAGCATGAAATAGAAGAGAAGAAGTTGAAACATGCAGTTTTTTTTTTCAATCTTCAGTCTCCTCCAGACCTTCACCATTGTATCATCATCATGCGTGGTATACATACACACACACACACACACACACACATACATTTCACCATTGTTGTTTAAGTGTATAGTTATGTCAGAAGAGTAGGGGATTACAGCTAGAGAGCATGCGTATAATTTGCGTACACACTCTGGCTATGTTGTAACCTACGCAACCTGTTTAAAAACTCTTTCTAATCAGTGCTGGCATGATAGACTGTTGGCATAGTTTTTAAATAAAACTGCCTGCTGGTTTTGGGTTAAGACTTAATTGCACTAGTTACAATACTCCGATTCGCGTCATCTCCGAATTCTGTGCTTCATGTCTCAACATTATTCAATGTAGCCCCTGCATTTAACATTAATTTGAGACATTGTACGCATGTAGCACGTATTTTTTTATGTTTTTGAAGAATGCAAATGGCATAAAAACAAAAGTCTTTGGTCAAATTGGTCTTATGAGAAAAAGATTGAGCTCCTAGATTTGCTTCATTACCTAGTATTTCGATGATACAATTGATTCTACGAGCTCAGGAAGATCAAGGGAATAAGTTATAGTAGAAATCGGCTGTTGTACTAGAAAAATGTAGAAATATAAGTGTTATTTTCGGT
>JBBBWG010020268.1:0-13436 GCA_037176905.1 Azolla pinnata
GATAAGTGAGGACAAGATAGATAAAGTTGAGTATTGGTTTTGTAACTAGTGTTATTCACCATGATTAGAATCAAGGTGAATCCTGCATTTATGCAATTCTAGATGCAAAAGCTTCTATTAAGTTCCAGGACTTTCTGGAACATTAGGAAGGGATATTAACTCTATATATATGGTTTATATTATGATTCTATGTTTCATTGATTGGCAAGTACCATTGACTCTATAGACTAGGTCATGAGTTTGAAACCGGCTATATGACATTTTCCTTCCTTCAAGGCTGCCCTGGTTTTTGTAGATAATGTTCATGAAATGTACGAATTATATCTGGCAGTCTTGAGATGGTCTGCCAGTTCGCATGTTGCTTCGGAGATAAGGTACCTTTTCCCAAGAATAAGGTATTCAATGTTGTTACGAAAAAGACGAGAGTCAAGAATTTGATCGACCTCATATTTTTCTCCGGTCGATAGTTGGATCGATGATGGAGGGGAAAGGTGCTGACCACGGATTTCAGATAGTTGATGGTGAGGTTCAAGAAGGGAGACATGAAGAACATTATGAATATAGAAGTGGGTAGGTAGCTCTAAGCAGACAACCATGGAATCAATTTTCTTCATGACTTGGAAAGATTCTAACTTCTTGTGATTGAGCTTCATATAGGAACGAGTTGTAACAATATTGCGATGGAGAAGCCAAACAAAGTCACTTACCTCGAACCATGGGACATCTACAATCTATTTACACCTTGTATCGTTCACTAGTGAGGCTAATCTCCAAGGAAAGATCGCGATGTACATCAATCTTCTAAGAGATGTGCCTACCAAAGGATTGGCAGAATCAGAGGGAGGAGAAAAATAGAGTAACACTTGTAGAAGCATGTATAGAGTTGTTTTAGGAAAACTCGCTAAGTAGGAGAAGGACAACCTAGTCATTGTGTTGGTAGCTAAGAGAGTACTACAAGTATTGTTCCAGGATTTGGTTAACCCACTCCATTTGTCCATTGGTTTGCAGGTGATAAGCTGAAGAAAAATTAACAATACAACTAAAACTTTACAGACGGCTCCGCCAGAAATTGGAAACAAATTGTGGTCCCCGATTAAAAGTGATATCATATGAAATTCCATGTAATGGACAACATTTTTTAAAGAACAAATTAGTTGTCTTCTCTCCGGAAATAGTTTTGGCACAAGGAACAAAATGGGTCATCTTGGTCAAATGATTGACCATGACAAAACCGAGTTGTAGTTACCAATGAAGGGAATATTAGTGATCCATGGAGAGAGACGCCCAAGGCCGTTCGGGGTTTGGGAGTGGTTGAAGGAGACCATATGAGCAATAATTAGTTGCTTTGGAGCGAACACAAGTGTTACAAGACTTGACAAACTCTTTGACTAATCTCCATGGTTGTGGCCACCAATACCCTTGACAGACCAACTTTAAGGTTTTCAACACCAAAATGATTGGCAAGCAGATCATCGTGACACTCTTGAAGCATCTTGGTCCGGCTTGTACCTTCCGAGACATACAAAAGATTATCTCGAAACAAAAATTGACAAGGAACGAATTAGATGGGTGGAAGCACCACAATATAAACACAATCCATTTGTTGGTCAAAACCTTCATTTAGCCTCGGTGAATGGGCCTCAAGCTCGATCAATTTCCATCGGCACAGGGTCATTGGATGACGATGTTGTAGGGGTTCTTGAAATGGGTTACCACCTTGATGTCGTTCATTCCTCATGTCGAAGTTTAAAAAGCCGATTGTCATAACTGACTGCTTGTGTCATGGCTTGCGACAAGGCAGTAGGCTGTGGGAAGTTGAGTAGTACATTTTTAACATCGCTTCGAAAGCCCCGCGAAAATGGTTGTAGAGCGCTTGGTCATCCCACTAAACATCACATGCTAATTGTCGAGATTTAGAGGCATACATGGATGCTAGATACATACTTTGATGTAATAAATAGAGTTTGATGATGGTTGTTTGACATTGATCCGTATCCCCAAATGTTACTTTGAACTCTGCAAAAAAGGTAGAAATGTTGTGTAGAAGTGATGATGATATTTCGACGAGTGGTGTGAATTAGGCCTGCACAGCCCCTGAGAGAAGGGTCCTGATGAGACCAACTTGACAAAAGTCATCTAAATATCGTTGGGGCTGTAGTTAGATAATAAGCTTGATCTGACTTATGGACTCAGAAGCGCGCCTTCCTGCCATTGAACTTGTCAAGCAAACTAACTTTAGGATCTAAGCTTGTAGTGGGATGGAGAGGAGTCAGAGAAAGGGTTGATAAGGGATCAAGCTCTACAGGGAGAAGATGTGTTGATGCATGAGGAGAGTTGGTTTTTTGTTCCTCGAGTTCTATCGGCAAAATCCCGCTTGAAGCTTCTGTAGTGATTCCCGAAGGTTGTTATTCTCAAGTTGAAGTTGATGAATGGCTTACATAAGTTGAGTAAATCTCTCGGTAGAATCTGACATGTTGAGGCCTGGGAAAGGGGAAGATGAACAATCTGCCAAGGATTGATACAAAAGAACATAATAGATCTAGAGAAGGGCAAAAGAGATAAGTGAGAAGAAGGTAGATGCATCTGAGTATTAATTCCGTAACTGGCGTTATTCACTTTGATTGGGATCAAGGTGAACCCCTGTATTTATATAATTCCCAAACTCTTCCATGCATGATGAGGGTCATATATGCAAGAAAGAGAGATGCATGCAAAATCTTCTAGAAAGTTTTGAAACTTTCTGGAACATCAGAAAAGGATATTAACTCTATATATATTAGCATTTCATGATTCTATATTTGTTTAATGGGCTAGATCCATTGACTCTATAGATAAGGCCATGTGTTTGAAACCCTTCTATATGTCAGTAAATTAGACATGTGCGTATTGCACCTTTTGTGCAAATTAGCTACCTCAAGGCATCTAATATTAAAAAATTATTCAAAATGTTTTTAATAAATTATTTTAAATTGTTTCCTTTTATTTACTTATATATATTTCTTTTTGTTCTCAATTTTAAGAATGTATACATCTTCAAAAAAAATTTCATTTGAAAATAAATGAGGAGCTTAACCCCTCATTTTCTATTTATTTAAGATGTCTATCTAAGACTATTCATGTGCGATATTTTCATTTCTTGCTTGTCTATCTCTTTATGTACGTCTTCATTCATATGTATATGTATGCATCCATGGATATTAATCTTTATCATCAAGCATATCTTTATAATCATCGATAGATACATGCATATTCACATGCATGTATATACATACATGGGTATGAATGCATATAATTAGCAAGTGTACATGTATATTATATTCACTTGTGCATGCATACATTCGCATCTATGATGCATATTCATGGATATTAATCTATCCATACTTCTCTGTCTCCTCTTGTACATATTCATTTATTTGTATACTCACACATGTAGACTTGTAAACATATATATGTTTATGTATCATACATGCATATTCAACCATATATGTACATGTATATATGGATATTCATCTGTATCTATATATGTATTTATGTATATTCATTTGCGTATCCAATCATACATGCAATATATACCCATGCCTATGCATACATGCATGCATATTCATGTGTATATGCATGCATACAAACCTATTCATGCATATATTATGTATACATGCATATTCAATTGCCTTTACATACATACATGTATATTCATGTGTATATGCATGCATACATGCCTATTCATGCGTATATTATGCATACATGCATATTCACTTGTATATACATGCATACATGCATATTCACTTGTATATACATGCATACATGCATATTCACCTGTATATGCATGCATACATGCCTATTTATATGTATGCATACATGCATATTCACATGTATATGCATATTAGTTGTATTGTAGCTACACATTAGCTGAATAATGTTGCATGTTTGTTGCATAGTACCTGCATATTTGCTGCATAATAACCACATAGTAGTCGCATGGTAGCTACGTGGTAGTTGCACATTAGCCTGTACATGTCTCATCCACATTCACCTGTATATGCATACATACATACATATACACAAAAATATGCATGTATGCATGTATATTCACATGTATATGTAGATGTATAATACATATTTGCTACATAATGACGACATAGTAGCTGCATTTTTGTTGCATAATAACCGCACAATAGCTGCATAGTAACTGCATAGTAATTGCATGGTAGCTGCACATTACCCTATATTAGCCTGTATTCACCTATATATTCATACATACATGCATATAATTCATCTAAATATTCATGCATACATGCATATTGTCATGGAAAAGTCACATGACATGCATTTCATCACATGCATGTAAGCATGGACCATGCACATGACATGTCATGGACAAGTCACATAGCACATGACATGCATGTGATGGACATGCATTGCATCACATGCATGCAAGCATTGACCATGCACATGACACATGGCATCGCATGCACAACATGACCCATGCCCATGACACATGGCATCGCATCCATACAACAATCTTGCATGCCTCTTTGTATAAATAGGACAGTTCACCTTGATTCATTCCAGGTGAACAATACTAGTTAATGATCATCAAGCTTCCTATTTCCAAATCGTCATAACAATAGTTATCATAACAGTCGTCATAACAACAAGTTCATAATAGTTTGTTCACCTTCCTTGTTCCTCTCTCTTCCCCCTTGCTTCTCCTCTCATTGAGCCATGGCGGATGAAGCTATGTCTGATCTTACCACTAGTCTCTTTACAATACTTGCAGCCATGGAAGAACTCCAAGCCGAGAATGCTACCCTTCGTGATACTCTATTCGAGTTTCAATCTGCTATACCCTCAGTCACCCCACCCATCGGAGGCCACCCACCCACTACCACCATCGCACCAAACCCACCCCCACCATATCAAGAATCATACCCCGAACCTAAGGTGAGTCTCCCTGATAAGTTTGATGGGACACACTCACGACTACATGGTTTCATCAATCAAATCCGCCTCATCCTCTGCCTACAACCTCGTCGTTACGCTACGGGCTTCCACCAAGTCGGTCTCCTAGGTTCTCTATTGATAGGACCAGCAGGAGCATGGTTCGCTTCCTTGGTGGAAACTGCCTCCATGCTTTTGGAAGATTTCTTAGCCTTCCTCACTGAGTTCGATGCTACATTTGGGGAGATAGACCGCCGACGAGTTGCGCTCAATAAGATATACTCCTTGCAACAAGGAAATTGGGCAACATCAACATACGCCTCCGAATTCCGGCAACTTGTATCTGAGGTGGGGTGGGTGACCAAGCCCTTCGGGATCAATTCCATCGGGGATTGAGGGGTGATGTAAAAAATTTGTTATTAAGTTTTCCAGAACCAACCTCGTTTTCTGACACAATAGAGCAAGTGGTGCGTTGTGATAACCGTCTCTTTGCGTTTAGTCAAGAGGAGCGGCTATCCAAACTTGGGCCGCCTTCATTTCCTCCTGTCCTCTTCCAATCTCCACCCCCACTGCATGTCCCTACCAAGGTCCCAACAAGCGATTCACCTACGCCGATGGAGGTAGATCTAGTTCGGACCCGTTCATTGTCCACCACTCAACGACAACATCTTCGGGACAATCACTTGTGCTTCTATTGTGGCGCATCCGGATATCTTGCTATTGTTTGCCCGACCAAAGGAAGCTGCATCTCGGGAAACGCAAGGGCCCAGCTGTAGTAAGGACTATGCTGCTGGGCTCCATTAGTCGAGAGGATAGCCCTATCCATATCGCACCATGTCAAAATGGTTTCCTTGTTCCGGTTCTCTTCAAGGTTAGAGCTAAGGTGATCTGCACTGACGCTCTACTAGATTCTGGCGCAACATGTTTTATGGACATACTTTTTGCTCACACACACTCCATCCCAAGGGTCAAGAAAACAAAGCAGATTCCGGTCGAGGCTATCGATGGACAACTACTCTCATCGGGTGTCATTACGGAGGAAACGACTCCACTAGCATTCACTGTGGGGTCACATCGGGAAGTAATCACTTTCGATTTAATTTCTTCTCCTTGGCACCCTGTCATTCTAGGTTTGTCATGGTTAGTGATGCACAATCCCATTGTGGATTGGCGTAGGCACTCCATCAACTTCTCACCTCGGGGTAGCGATGAAGATAATAATACCTTAGAAGCTAGTCATGCATCCAATAACAACAATGCCGACGTGGCAACAAGTCATGAACGTTCATGTCACACAAAGGTTCAAGATGTCATTGGGGTAGACTCACCAACCTCAATTCCTTCAAAATATCGGGAGTTCTCTGATGTTTTTGAAAAATGAAATGCCGACCGATTACCAGAGCATCGGCCGTACGATTGTCCAATGGACCTCCTTGATGGTGCTTGTCCTCCCTTTGGTCTCATTTACGGATTATTAGAGCCAGAGCCGGATGCGTTTCAAGGATACATCGATGAGAACTTAGCGAAAGGGTTGATCCGCCACTCCAAATCTCCTGCCGGGTCAGCAATCTTGTTTGTCAAGAAGAAGGATGGATCCTTGTGCTTCTATGTCGACTATCGAGGCCTTAACAAGGTAACTATCCGCAACCGTTACCCATTGCCATTGATCCCAGAGCGTTTGGACCGCCTCTGAACTGGACAAGTGTTTTCAAAATTCGATTTACGGGGAACTTACAATTTGGTCTGTATTCGTCGGGGCGACGAATGGAAGCCAGCGTTCCGCACCAGATATGGTTTGTTCGAGTATCGTGTCATGTCGTTCGGTCTCACCAACGCCCCAACTGTCTTCCAACACATGATAAATGATATCTTCCGGGACTGTCTCATCTACTCTCCAGATCTCCACACCCATGAGAAGCATGTATGTCTAGTGCTGTCAAAACTTCGGGAGCATGGTCTTTATGCCAAATGCGAGAAGTGTGTGTTCGATCAGACTTCAATGGAGTTTCTGGGCTATATCATCTCCCTCGATGGTATTTCCATGGATCAATGGAAAGTGGCCGCAATCCAAGAATGGGAACCCCCCACCTGGGTAAGAGACCTTCAATCTTTTCTTGACTTTGCGAATTTCTATCGCCGCTTTGTTGGAGGATTCTCTAGTATTGTACAACCCTTGGTTGCACTCACCCGTAAGGACCAACCATTCACTTGGACGTCGGCGGAACACAAGGCATTTGCGTCCCTTAAATCAGCTTTTATGACTGCTCCGGTGCTGCTTCACGTTGACCCAATGAAGCCCTTCATAGTTGAAACAAATGCGTCAGACTTTGCTGTTGGCGCGATACTCTCACAACTTGACAAAAATGGGGTACACCATCTAGTAGCTTATTACTCCCGCAAATTCACAGCTCCTGAAATCAACCACCCGATCTATGACAAGGAACTTGCAGCCATCATCTCAGCTTTCGAGGAATGGAGGTCTTATCTCGCTAGGCCCAACACCATGTTCAAGTCATCACCGACCACAAGAACCTTCTTTATTTTGCTTCTACTCGCACCTTGAATCGTCGTCAAGCCCGATGGTCAATCTTCCTCGCTAACTACAACTTTAAAATCAAGTTTTGTCCAGGGAACCGTGATAGTACAGCTGATGCTCTTTCTAGGTGCCCAGAACTCGCACCTTACCCTGGTGACAAAGCCTACGACAAACAGTCCCAATGCTTGTTAACCCCTAATCAAGTCCAAATCTCTGCAACGTATCTACTCCAAGATGAGACCCTCCTTGCTAAGATCTCCAGGGCAACCATCGCCGACCACTTTGCTCAAGAAATCAAGGCAAGTCTCGAAGATCCAGCCTCTCGCTCACCCCAGGATGATCTCGATAAATTCTCTCTTCGTGATGGGTTACTCCTTAGAAGCAACCTCGTCTATGTCCCAAAGGGACCGTGCCGAGTTCGTGTCATATCAGAATGCCATGACAATTTACTTGCGGGCCACTTCGGAGTCGCCAAAACTTTAGAGCTCATCTCTCGGACTTATTGGTGGCCCCAACAATGGAAACTCGTCAAGGCTTTCATCAAGTCTTGTGATATCTATTCTCGGTCCAAAACAACCCGTCATCGTCCATACGGACTGCGTCAACCTCTCCCACTTCCTGATCGGCCTTGGTCATCCATATCTATAGACTTCATCACCGACCTACCACCATCGGGGGAACATGATTCAATCTTGGTAGTCGTGGATAGATTTACTAAAATGGCACATTTTATACCTTGTTCCAAAGCCATCTCTGGAGCAACGACTTCAAATCTCATTCTAGTGAATGTGGTGCGCCTCCATGGGTTGCCCCATGACATCGTCTCTGATCGTGGTCCACCATTTATTTCCCATTTTTGTAAACGACTCTTCCAAATTCTCGGCACCACCACCAAGCTCTCGACAACATTCCACCCCCAAACAGATGGCCAAACAGAACACGTCAATCAAGTACTAGAGCAATATCTGCGATATGTGGGTAAGCTACCAGCAAGATGATTGGACTACGCTCCTCCCATTGGCGGAAGTCGCTTATAATAACACCCTCCATTCATCTATTGGAACCTCCCCCTTCTTTCCCAACTTTGGTTTCCACCCTTGCTTCAGCATATCTGTTCCCTCCGGCTCAGTAAACCCTTCGGCGGAAGAGCGGGCGCATCGTCTAAAGGACATCCACCAAGATCTAACTCTTGAGTTAGTTAATGCGCAGGACCAACAAAAGTCAACCGCCAACAATCTATGAGTGGCCGCGCCCAATTTTCAAGTGGGCGACATGGTATGGCTTCTACGGCGGAACATTACGGCCACTCGTCCATATTCAAAGTTAGATTATACAAAATTAGGTCCTTTCCGTATCTCCGAGCGCATCAAGCATGTGGCCTACTGACTTGACCTCCCGCCGCACTACCACATCCATAACGTTTTCCATGTATCCCTCTTGGAAGTCTACCATCCTTCCATCCTTCCAGTGTGGCAACACAGTCGACCCCCGCCCATTAGGCTAGTGTCTGGGGATGAGTATGAAGTTGAAAAAATCCTTGACTCCAAGTTGGTACGTCAAAAACTCTATTATCTGGTACTCTCGAAGGGACGGAAGCTACTTGGGAGCCTCCCGATCATTTGTCCAATGCAACTCAGGCGGTTCGTGATTTTCATCTTCGCTATCCACACAAACCTTCGCCGCCTAGAAGATAGCACTAAACAGGGGGGATGATGTCATGGACAAGTCACATGACATGCATTTCATCACATGCATGTAAGCATCGACCATGCACATGACATGTCATGGACACACATAGCACATGACATGCATGTGATGGACATGCATTGCATCACATGCATGCAAGCATTGACCATGCACATGACACATGGCATCGCATGCACAACATGGCCCATGCACATGACACATGGCATCGCATCCATACAACATGCTTGCATGCCTGTTTGTATAAATAAGACAGTTCACCTTGATCCATTCAAGGTGAATAACACCAGTTAATGATCCTCAAGCTTCCAATTTCCGAATCTTCATAATAACAATTATCATAATAGTTGTCATATCAACAATTTCATAACATATATTCATCTAAATATACATGCATACATTAATATTTATGTGTATATGCATAGATATGTATATATTCGTCTATATATGTACAAGCTTGATCCATATTCACCTATATATGCATACATACATGCATACTCACTTGTATATGCATAGATATATGCATATTCACCTATACATGCATATTCACCTGTATATGCATGGATACATGCATATTCATGTGCATGTACATGTCTGATGCATATTCATCTATATATGCATACATACATACATATACAAAAATAAGCATGCATGCATGCATGTATATTCACATGTACTTTATATAGTTCATATGCATATGTTTGCATAGACATATATTGATCTATATATGAATAGATAGATGGATATAGAATATTTTGGATAATAAATATATTACATATATTATATAGTTGCATCTTTAACCAATTGGCTAGATGACTTGGTTATGGCAAATTAAGTTATAGGTTCAAATCTTCCTTGTGACACGAAGTTGTGACAAATTTGCAGTGAATATGAAGTATGGTTATGTTTGCATCGCAGTATTGTGTGCGACAAATTTGCATAAAACATTTTGTAGCATGATTACAATAAAGTGTGTCAAACTCGTGGTGAATGGCACAATAAACTAGCTAAAATAAGTTGCGTCATTAAGCGCGGTAATAGTCGCCGCAAATTTTTCGTGATTTTAAAAAACATTGACTGTAGTAAACTAGCTAAAACATTTTCGTGACTTGTAATACATATAACTTATATTAGGCATGAGTATATATAGGAGGGAGATAAACAAGAGGTAAAAATATCACATGAATAGACTAAAACAAACACCTAGAATTTAAATAGACAACGAAGGTTATCATAGCCTAAGCTCGTAGGCAATAGTCAACTCATAAGACAAGAATATTACAAGATGGAAAACAAGATATCATATTACCCAAAAACTCAACCACGGAACCTGGCAAGACTAAACTTGAACTTTTTAAAACCGAAGGATGGAAATCTCAAATCTCAACTCAAACTTTGATCTTTCAATGAGTCCTTTTACTTTCTAGAACTCTCCTAATATGGTTTTTGATCAATATCCCACTCTAGTGAGAACTGATCCAGTCGCTCATTCGCTACTTTCGGCAAAACCAGTTCCAACCAATCATCAAAAGGAACGTTGCGAGGTCCCATCTTACTAGGACACTAGTAGGCATGTCATAGTTGTTGTCACGTGGAGAGGGAGTAGATTGGATAAAAAATCCAAGTCACTTTGGCCGAGTGGTTAAGGCGTGTGCCTGCTAAGTACATGGGGTTCCCCCGCGAGAGTTCGAATCTCTCAGGTGACGGCAGCGAAAGTGAGGTTCTGCCCATCGTCTGCGTCTTCGCATTTGAGAAAAAGAAGCGGTGTCAATTTTGGGCGACATTGTCGATCAAGGCATTGTCTGGTGCACTCCCATTTTCGGTACAAGCGGAAGGGACTCTGATGCTTCAAGTCGCAACGACCCCACCTACTCGACGAATAAATATTATGGTCAGTTGTTCGCAACACGACAAGATATTTTTGTACGGTGGGTGTCGCTGGCCTAAGCGATCGACCCAAGAATTTGTTTGCAGCCTCCCTTTCTTTTGGCGCTTGTTCGTTGTCTTCCACAACGATGTTGCCGCAGCTTGATCTCTTGTCGCCATTGATACTAGCGATGTTGCTACACAATCTCTCAACCGTCACCGCCACAGCGCGCCGCAACTGTTGTTGCACCGCCGTGATCATTGAAAGCATAGATGCAATGCGAACATTGCAACGATAGCGGCGGGACGGAAAGTCCACGTCCACAGAGCACCACACAATGGGGAGATGATGAGGATCAAGAAGGATGCGAGACTTATTCTTGGTCCGGCTGCTGTCCGGCTGCTGCCACGAGTGGTTGGGAGAGAGAGCTGAATAAACACAAATTGACGTTTTCTTGCCCCAAACTCAAGGGGTTTATGTCGTTTGCAAGAGCGGCGAATGGACAGTCATAAGCACCACTTCATACAGCACGCATGTCGAACCTTAATCTAAGCCAACACTTTTACGCCCAAGAACCCCAGTTTGGTGTCCGCACATCTGCTACACCATCGCGGATCGGTAACACTCACAAACATTGATGGGAGGGAGGTCATATGATTCGCCGTGCCCAAAGAGTTTAAATCTTACCGGTTACGTTTCCACAGAAAAGTGGATCGATTTTGAGGTCTTAGCATCAAAATCTCCCGTGCAGCTCCATCCAAATCTTTGAAATTTAACATAAAACGCTTCTACACTAACCAACTTCAAGAGTTTATTTGTTGAAGGGGGGAGACGGTTTTATGTTCGATAGTGTCGTCGTACATCACAAAGATTGTCTGTTGCAAAGAAGGCTCCCTAAATTTTCATGGGAAGGGTGCAAATCAATGGTCGATGACGTCTCCGTTTGGAATTCGAGGTTTAGCAGTCTGTGACGAAAGTGACGATCACATCTCCTGGACGTCCTGGATGTGATCATCATTTTACAAAGTGCGGCTACATTATCTGGCAGACCGGCAAGATCCTTCCGCCACATCATTACTGACAGTAGTACGCATGTCATAGTTCTTGTCACGTGCACACAAAGTAAACGGAATGGAATTCCTCGACTCTTTATCACCGAAAATCAAGGTCACTTTAGCGTAGTGGTTAGGGTGTGTGCCAGCCAAGTACATGGGCTTCCCCCTCGAGAGTTCTAATCTCTCAAGGGGCGCCATTAAAAGCGAGGTTCTCGAACGGTTCGTGTCGTCGCATTTCATAAAAGAAAGGCGGTTTCAATTTCGGGCGACATTATCGATTAAAGGGTTGTCTCAAGCACTCAAACCTTTTTGTACACATAGTAGGGAGTCTAATGTTGCCAGTCGCACACTACAAGGTATAGGGTGGTCTACCCTGAGCGATTGCCGCACGTCAAGGTCGCGGTAAAATTTCTTGGAAACCGCGTCAAATTTGCCACGAGCATTCACGCGAGATTTGCCGTGCGGTTATCGCGACTCTAATCACGAGCATATATGCAAAAATAGCCACGAGTTTGACACAACTTGTTTTTCTAAATTTTGCTACATATATAGCCGCGCCCGCTCCACGAGATTTGACGCAAATATAGCCACGATTGTAAACGCTAGTTTTGTTGCAAGAAAATTTGAAAAATTTCATAGGGACTTTTACCCGGGCATTGCCGGCATTATAGTTGCTACCAATGTACACACTTACCGCAATCTTGACGCAAATATGGACGCTCTTCTAGCCCCAAGGTTTGGCGCAACATTGACACGGAATTGACGCAATTTTTATCTGTCATTTTGACGTAACTCATTCCGCGTTTTGCCGCCAGAATAGACACGAAAATAAACGCGAGTATGGAGGCTAGCTTTGACACGACTTTAGACGCGAATGTTGACGCATTTTTTTACGCGAGTTTTTACTTCGTATTTGACGCACATTTTTAGGCGCATATAAACTCGAGCTTGACCGCGATGGTACCGCAAAATATTTTCTTGCGTCTTTATACCCTCTGTTTACTGCGTCCATACTTAATTGCCTCACTTGAGGTCATTTGACAGGGTGTAAGAGTATACCCAATCGGTTCAACATACAATTATGTTATACATGTGGTAAATATGTATTTATTATGCTCTAAAATGGAGATATGCGTCTATACATCTACATATGCATACGCATCTACATCTACGGGATCGGTCGGATGCTTATAAAGTGCGGCTACATTATCCGGTAGAAATTTCCATGGTTGTGGCCACCAATACCCACGAGAGACCAATGTCGAATACGGGCTTCTAATGGCCGTGTTCACACTGTCCATAAGTGGACGGGCCATATTTGTAATATGCCGGAATG
>JBBBWG010020290.1:0-13415 GCA_037176905.1 Azolla pinnata
AATATAAGAAGAGCTTGGCGCTTATATTGTGTCTATCTTGTGTCGTGATTTGTGTATTGCGATCGGAAGTTAACTGCGGACGGAAGGAACACTTAGCCGGAATTACGGCCGGAAGCATCTACACCCAGATCGGGATTTCCCCGATTCTTCCGGGAAGCCGTAAGCAATTGGCTATCAAAGAACAAAGCAATCTACCATTCATCGTCACCTACGAACAGTCTTAGTCTTTCTCCGGAAAGGCTAACAATGGACAGTGTGAACACGGCCATTAGATGCCCGTATTCGACAGTTCCCCCCGAAGCATTGTCGAAAGCAGAACGGAAACGGTTGGAAGTATGTAGCCAAGCCTTCAGTCTGGTGAACGGTAGGTTGTACCACAAATCCGCGGATGGAGTCTAGAAATGGGTGGTACGGAAGGACGAGCAAGAGGATGTGTTGCGGGAATGCCACAGTGGAGTGGCCGGTGGGCACTATGCAGTTGAAATTACGACACAGAAGGTTTGGTAGAGCGGATTATGGTGGCCAACAGTGTTGCATGATGCACACCTGTTCGCGAAGGAGTGCGACTTGTGCCAAAGAACGGGGCAACATCAGGAGTCGGCGCGGATGTCGCACCAGCCCGTTCTACCGCTCGAACCCTTCTAGAAATGGGGCCTCGACTTTGTCGGCCCGTTTCAACCTGCGGCGGCCGAAACGGGTAATAAGTATATACTCGTCGTAACGGATTATTGTACGAAGTGGGTAGAGACAAAAGCCTTATGGGACAATACGGCGCCGTCCACCGCTAAATTTTTGTACGAGTATATATGGTGTCGATATGGATGTCCCATAGAGCTGGTGAGCGACCAAAGGGTGCATTTCGTCAATGACGTAGTGCGCGGCCTCACGCAGCATTATGCAGTGGTCCATCATTGGAGTACGGTGTACTATCCACAGGGAAACGGCCTAGAATAAAGTACGAACAAGACCCTGCAAACAATTTTGCGGAAAATCGTGGAAGCAAATCGGACGGACTGGGACCGTAAGTTGCATTCCGTACTATGGCCATACCGGACTAGTTACAAAACTAGTATACGATCGACACCATTCCGAATGGCCTTCGGCTTAGAAGTCGTCATGCCATCGGAGTTCAGCGTTCCAAGCCTGCGGATGCAGTTGGAGCACAAGCTGAACGAGTCGGAATCCGAACATGCACGGGTGGTGCATTTACTATGACTAGAGGAGGAGCGAATCCGGAGTATGGAGGCCTTGGAACATGAACAGCGGCTACGAAAGGCATTCGTAGACCGGCACCGAAAACGGAATAAATTGCACTTTGGAAAAGGCAAAGTCGTACTACTTTTCTAGTCCCGTTCCGGCCTTATGCCCGAAAAGTTACGATTACAGTGGACGGGACCGTATTGGATCGTGAACAAGGAGAGCGGCACGTACCAGCTAGGCACTCTTTCCGAAGAAGTACTACCCCAATGGGCGAACTGATTTCGCCTAAAACCGTACTACGGAAAGTTGCCGCCCAACCCATTTCTTCCCATAGACGGTTGGGGCGAGGCTTCGAAAGAGGTCTCGGCCGCGAACACGACTTAAAGCAGTCGTACCTTTACGGCGAGGAGCCGACGAGGTCGTACTAGGCTGAATAGATAGTAAGTACGACGGAGGACCCACCGTAGTGTGCCTTCCGTGAGGTGACAGAAGTGGCGACACGATCGTATCAGGCTGAGAGACAGTAGATACGGCGACTCAGACGAAGTTGAGTCGAGCTTGGAGCGATCTGAGTCAGATATCGCGAAAGGTATAGTAGTAACTCATTGAAGAGGAAAAAACTGGTGTGGAGGGCGGTCGTGCAAAGGAATGCCGGAACATTGCGGGCTGGAAGACAAATTTCGCAAAAGTGCGGAAAGTATGAATTCCGCAAAGGTGTAGAAAGTAAGAAAGTGCGAATTCCGAAACGATGCAGAGAGAAGAATTTCGGAACAGTGCGGCTAGAAGACGAATTCTGCAAAAGTGCGGAAAGTACGAATACCGCAAAGGTGCGGAAAGTACAAAAGTGCGAATTCTGCAATGGTGCAGAGAGATGAATTCCGCAAAGGTGCGGAAAGTACAAATTCCGGAACAGTGCGGCTGGAAGACGAATTCCGCAAAAGTGTGGAAAGCACGAATTTCGCAAAGGTGCAGAAAGTACGAAAGTGCGAATTTCGGAACAGTGCGGAGAGACGAATTTTGCAAAAGTACAAAAGTACGATTTCCGAAAAAGTGCGGAAAGTGCGAATTCCGGATAGTACGAATTCCGATGGGGCTTTTGGAAAGATTTCGGAGAGATTTGGTCGATAGAATCCTCAGGATTCGATGCAATTAAGAGCCTCGTACTGCAATTAATGGGAATAACGGTAGCACGTGTGACAACCGCACATGTCAAAACCAACTTTTTCTCGTTGCTTTTCGAAGAACTGACGACGAAAAGTAATCATTACCTGGTATGAAACGCAAAAGCGACGTGGCCGACGGAAATCTATTATTACTTTTCGTGGCGTCGCACCTTAATTAGCAAAGGACGGGTTGCGCACGCTATTAAAAATAATAATACGATTTTTTGAAAATTAAACCGCTGAGCCCCGACCTATAAATACCGCTTTGACGGCAAATTGGTCTATTCCTAGTATTATTTCTGCGACGGAATCGAGCGCTTGCAATCGAGACAATGAGGCCGACCGTACAGGCATCTTTCCGACTGGTGACGTGCCTCAACCAACGCGGCCTAGGTGGCTACCTGCGCGTCGGCCTAGCGACGCCATGGGCGAATCTGGAAGAGGCACTATAGCGGGCGAACATCGATGAGATGTCCCCGGAAGCCATCTGGGCGTTCCTCAATTTGGGGGAAAGCGGAGCGAAGCGGGTCGACACATACTACGACTCGACCCTCACGGAATATTTCGGCGAGTATTCGCCGACGGTGAAATCGTTCCAAATCACCGGTGGGCAAATCTCGGCGTTTAAGGAGTACGCCAGCTTCTGCTTGCAATGCATGCTGGTGCAGCAAAGCCTTTACGCGGTAACAAAGATCCGCAACAGCATCATCATCGCAGGCTGGGAGAATAGGGCCCTCGATTGGGCCGCGATCACATCGGATGCCCTGATCCAAGAAGTCGCGGCGACTCGAAAGAGCCGTGCCCCCGGCCTGCCATATTGGATGGGCATGCTATACCCACCACCGCGGGGAAAGGAACGACCCGGGCCGGCTCTATCTCCTCGTCGTCCTCGAAGGTGAGGAACACTTAAGGCGGAGGCAAACATGGGCCGGCTCTATCTCCTCGTCGTCCTCGAAGGTGAGGAACACTTAAGGCGGAGGCAAACATGGGCCGGCTCTATCTCCGGCAATTGCTTGGGTCAAAGCCAAGCACCAATTTTAAGGTGGGCAAGCTCATGTTGGAACTTCACAATTTCGTGCCTGTAGTGCATCGCATTTAGGTGTCCGCCTGCGCATACCGCAACAAGTTGTCTTCGAATTCAGCAGGAACCGATAATGATGCGTCTTGACGATTCTAGGCGATTCCGTTGCCGAGATTTGAACTCGGGTCGCTTGGGTGAGAGCCAAGTATCCTAACCATCTAGACTACAACGAACGTGTAAGGATGGGCACGACAAGTATTCTAGAAGCGAACGAGAATTGTGGACGCATTCGGACACCATCGTCGTCATTTTGCCTCGAGCAGATCACGAAGACGAGAATTGACCTTGGGCGAGCCTAAGCCTTGTGCAAGCAAGATAACGAGTGCGCGCGCATGCGCAGGTCTTATTACTAATATCAGGACGGATGGAGTTGGGCTCGTTTTGGAGTACGTCGAGCGGAATTATAAAATCTAAGATATCGCGTCCATCCTTCTCCATGTTCCAAGAGTTAGACTCTTGCCATGCCTAAGGCTCCAATTGAAGCATACGTGTGTCAAAGACATGAATCACAAATTAGCTGAGTGGAGGAGGTTGTCAACATGAAGGAGAGATTTGAAATTCGGCGACGAAGAGTTGATATGAAGCGTCCTCGGAGATGCGAAAACTTTCGAGGTCGTAAACAAGGCGTACGTGAGAGACCATGGTTTCACCTTTTTGAGTAAGGGATTGTAAGTTATCTGTCGTGGAAGGGTCGTGAATGGCAAAGTTCGAAGTTTCGCGAGTATAGCTCACATGATTTCTAGTGATTCCCGATCACCACTCCGGCACATCCACATGGTGAGAGCAAGCAAACGCCTCGAATTTTGAAGTGCACGTTTGTCAGACGCACGTCGACCGCGTGATGATGAGGCGAAACTTTCAATTTAGGTTTTTGTTTCGGCTTCAATTGAATGGAGAGGTTGACCTAGGGAACTCGAGATGTCGTAGCTCATGATGCTCTAACATTGCCCAACGCAACTTGTCACAACATCGACAAGAATCCCACGTGGATGCAACTTGTGGCTTGCGATCAACAGCAAGATCGCCTCCCTTCAAGCAAAGAATTATATGTATGTACGATATGCAGATTGCGACAGATCCGTAATTGGGAGGAACGTGTCTGTACGATGCTCGAAATTTACCCGCCACTCAAGCTAAACCTTTGTTTCCAACTTGAATCATAGCAACCAAAAATGTAGGAAGATCCCAAAAAGCACGCATTCGTATGCTTATGGGTGCGCCCACAATCGAGGCATTAGGAAATTAAGGTCAGCTAGAGATCTACCTCTTCTCGGTCAGGCGTCTGTCTTTCTAATTTAGATTTAAAGTCAAAGAAACATCTGAGGCGAAGGCAAACATGGACCGGTTCAACTCCGGTTGTGGCCAGTTGTAGAGCAATCAGCTTCAGTCCGATAGGTCACCTGTTCAACTCAGTCGTAGAGCAATCGGTTGCAATCCGATAGGTCACTGGTTCAACTCCGGTTGTGCCCTACGCAAGTCGTGCGCTGGTTTTGAGCAGCATGGGAATGGCTTCAAGAGTTCAAATTTGAGAATGTTAAACCGGTTTCGAGGAAGTTGGAGGCGGTTTGACAGAGCTCGGCTTCAAACATATTTTTCAGAGCCATAAACTCTCACAACGAGGTCACCGGTTCCACTTCGGTTGTGCCCAGCACAAGCTGTGCTTCGTTCGGAGGTTAGAAATGGCTTGAAGAGCTCAATTTTGAACATGTGAAAGCCATAAATGCGCGCAACCTTTAAACGAATGGAGTCGATGATCTATAGAACGTTCAGGTTAATGTTTGGATTATCGATAGGAGATTGGAGAGAACGCAAGATTGATACCTCCCATCAAGAGCTAGAGAACCTTCTCTACTGGATGTAATCTCCATTTGTCGAGATTTGAACTCCGACAGTCCCGTGCATCCTATTTTAAGGTGGGCAAGCTCGTTTTGGAACTTTCCAATATTGTGCCTATAGTCATCGCATTTAGGTGATCGTCCGCACATATCGCTGGAAGTTGTGCTTTCGAAGTCCACAAGAACTGATAATGACGCATCCTGACGTTTGTTAGCAATTCCGTTGCTGAGATTTGAACTCAGTTCCCTTCGGTGAGAGCCAAGTATCCTAACCATCTAGACTACAATGGACGTGTAAGGGTGGGCACGACAAGTATTCTGGAAGCGATGGAGAATTCTGGACGCATTCGGACACAATCGTCGTCATTTTGCCTCGAGCAGAGCATAAAGATGAGAATTGAACTTGGGCAACTGTAGGCCTTGTGCGAGCAAGATAACGAGTGCGCGCGCATGCGCGCGTCTTATTACTAATATCTGGATGGATGGAGCTGGGCTCGTTTTGCAGTACGTCGAGCGAAATTATAAAATCGGAAATATCACGTCCATCCTTCTCCGTGCTCCAATAGCTAGACTCTTGCCATGCCCAGGGCTCCAATTGAAGCATACGTGTGTCAAATACATGAATCACAAATTAGCTAAGTGGAGGAGGTTGTCAACATCAAGGAGAGATTTGAAATTCGGCGACGAAGAGATGATATGAAGCGCCGTCGGAGGTGCGAAAAGTTTCCAAGTCGTAAATAACACGTACGTGAGGGACCGTGGTTTCACCTTTTTGAGTAACGAATCGTAAGTTTTCTGTCTTGGAAGGGTCGTCAATGGCAAGATTCGAACTTGCGCGAGCATAGCTTACATGATTTCTAGTCATGCTCGATAACCACGGTAGCACATCCACACGGTGATAGTGAGCAAACGCCTCGAATTTTGAAGTGGAGATTTGTCAGACGCACAAAAATTTCAACCTAGGTTTTTGTTTCGACTGCAATTGAAAGGAGAGGTTGACGTAGGGAACTCGAGATGCCGTAGCTCATGATGCTCTAACATTGCCCGGCGCAAGTTGTCACAACATCGACAAGAATCCGACGTCGATGGAACTTGTGGCTTGCGATCAACAACAAGATCGCCTCCCTTCAATCAAAGAATTATATGTATGTACTATATGTAGATTGCGACAGATCCGTAGTTGAGAGGCACGTGAACGTACGATTCTTGAAATTGGGAGTGAGCAACCGCCTCGAATTTTGAAGTGAAGGTTTGTCAGACGCACGTCAACCACGTGAAGATGAGGCGAAAATTTCAACTTAGGTTTTTGTTTCGGCTGCAATTAAAAGGAGAGGTTGATGTAGGGAACGCGAGATGTCATAGCTCATGGTGTTGTAACATTGCCCGACGCAACTTGTCACAACATCGACAAGAATCCAACGTCGATGCAACTTGTGGCTTGCGATCAATAGCAAGATCGCCTCCCTTCAAGCACAAAATTATATGTATGTAGGATATGCAAATTGCGACAGATCCGTAATTGGTAGGCACGTGAACGTACGATGCTCGAAATTTACCTGCCACTCGAGCTAAGCCTTTGTTTCTGACTTGAATCATAGCCAACAAAAATGTAGGAAGATCCGAAAAAAGCACGCATTCGTATGCTTATGGATACGCCCACAATCGAGCCATTAGGAAATTAAGGTCACCTAGAGATCTAGCTCTTCTCGATCACGCGTCCTTCTGTTTATTTTGGATTTAAAGTCAACGAATACTTGAGGTGGAGGCAAACATGCACTGAAGGGGCATATAACTCAGTCGTAGAGCAATCGGTTGCAGTTCGATAGGTCACTGGTTCAACTCTGGTTGTGCCCTACGCAAGGCGCGCGTCGGTGTGGAGCAGCATGGAGATGGTTTCAGGAGTTCAAATTTGAGCATGTTAAGCTGGTTTAGCGGAGGTTGGAAATGGTTTCTGGTGTAAAACATGTCGTCGGTAATCGATTAACGTATCAGATGAGTAGAAACTCTAGAGATACACACATACAGATAGATGTAGATGAAGAGAGAGAATAATTATATTTATATTGATGATGATCTCTCACTCGTACTATCTCCTAGGCAGTCACTCTCTCTTTCTCTTTATGTCCTCTCCTAACACTACTGGTGTTTATATACTTGTAGAGAGGAGGTATTTTTGTATGAGCCCATCTCTAGTCCCACACTTGAAATAGGAGTTTGCTTTCTTTAGAAGCTTGAAGAGGGTTCTCTTCATATTTAGAGGCAGGAGGGTTACATGCCAGAAATAGAAGGCGTGCAGAAAGAGAGGAGTGGGACGACTCACTCAGTTTTACAATACTACCCCTTGGGCGAATACCACATTATACATATGCCTCATTAAAACTCCTTCCAAAAACCCAATGGGAAAAAATGATAGGAGAAAGAGTACATAGTATAGGTTACTTATATTGGATCTTTGCCTCGTTAACCTAAACGTGAGAAACTTCATGGAAAACTCACTAAGGAAAAAGAGTACAACTATGAGCTAATCTACAAGATAACTTTGCCAATTTTAGGGGCAATGTCAGGGTAGTGCTCCCCCTGATTTATACACATCTCTCATCCTTCTCATGCCAATACCTTGGACAAGCTTTTCAAAAATGCTAGTTGGCAAAGACTTAGTAAATAAATTTGCAAGATTTTCACTAGTCTTAGTTAGAGTTATCATAATTTCTCCTTTCTTTTGCAATTCATGCATATAGAAGAATTTAGGTGATATATGTTTGGTAATACTTGTTTTCACATATCATGTTTGTATTTGTGTAACACAAGCGTAATTATCTTTATAAATAATGGTTGGTGTAGAAGTTATATTCAACCCACATGTATTATGTACATGGTGTATTACTTTTCTCAACCATACACATTCTTTAGTTGCTTCAAATAAAGTTATAATCTCTGAGTGGTTAGTTGATGTCGCCACCATCGTCTGCTTTGCTGATTTCCATGAGGTGGCTGTACCATCACAAAGAAACACATACCTAGTCTGCGACAATGCTTTGTAAGGGTCTGACAAATATCTAGAATCTGCATATCCCACTATGGTTAGGTCTTGATTTTTCTTTAAGAATAAATCAAGATCTTGAGTACCACGTAAATAACAAAAGATTTGTTTGACGCCATTCCAATGCCTTTTGGTAGGAGCTAAACTAAATCTTGCTAGGAGATTAACAGCAAAAGCAATATCAGGTCTAGTACCATTCGCAAGGTACATTAATGCTCCTATGGCGCTTAAATATGGACATTCAGGTCCTAATAATTTTTCATTATCTTCCCATGGTCTAAATGGATCATTCTCTACAACAAGAGATCTTACTACCATGGGAGTTCTAGTTGGATATGAATCTTTCATATTAAATTTCTCCAATATCTTCTTGATATATGTAGACTGGTCAATACTCACGACAAAAAGTAGCAATTATCGTGGCAAAATTGCAGGAACACTCATGGCAAAGCTCGCGGTAAAGTAAGCTACAAACCTCCGACAAAGTACGCGGTAGATTATGCAGCAAAGCTTGTGGAGAAGGTCGCAGTAAACTTTGCAGCAAAGCTCGTGGCAAATTTGAAATAACTTCGCGGCAAATTCGCAACTTAGCAGAAAGATCGCGGTAAATTACCAGAAAATTAGCAGCAACCTTGTGGCAAACGCGCAGCAATACTCACTACAAACTTGCAGCAATACTCGTGGTAAAGTAGTAGGAATGCTCGTGGCAAAACCCACGGTAAAAGATGCAACAAATTTTATGGTAAATTTCGCAGTAATACTCCCGACAATGTCACAGTAAAACTCGCGGTAAATGCAAATTAGGTTGCAACTAAAGTTGCAAATGAGCATATATGCTCGCGTATATACTTCTGTATTTACTTTGTGTATATACACGCGTATATTTTAGCATATATACTCACAGAAAGTCTCACGGATATATTCACGTATAAGGTCGTGGCAATAACCGTGGCAAGGCTCACTATTATGGCCGCGGAAATAGTCACAGCAAAAATTTGCGGCAAAACAAAATGTCGTTTACCGCGACTTTTGCCGCAACTTTTACTGAGCTACTGCAGAAGAAATTTCGCGACAAAACTTGCGGCAAACACACCAATACCTTGTAGTGTGTTTTTCTCTTCCAAGAACATGATCTCCTCTTATATATATTTTGCCATGCAGTTGGTTGCATGTGCATGACATTCATACATGAAGGGCGTGACACAAATGCGGCTATTTCTGAAAATAATAATATAGATTCTTATCATTTGGGTGTATCTAGACATGGAACATAGTATATATCTTAGTCATAAATCAATTGTTTAATAAATAAACGGTTTGAATCTTATTTGACATATATATTAGTACTTTAGGCCTATGTACTTGTAAAAGTACTAAATCAACTATCTAGAGTGATTTTACACTATGTTAAAAGCATCACCACACTCACCCCCATCAAACTAGTAGATCCTCTTTTGTGTGCCAAATTTGAGGAGAGTTCATCCAATCCCATGATGCCCTGGCATATTTAAGAACCACAATACTTAATGTTATAAAGTTCTATTATCCTCGTCAAACTTCTTATATTCACCATTAATTTTACATGAATGCACAACCGAAATTGTTGATGTTACGTTTATTTGTCATTGGTGGATTTGCTTGTTCAATTTATGGTTATAAATATATTCGACGCTACTATCAATCCACTTGTTGTCTTCATTGGCATTCCCTACTTTATTTGCTTCCTCTTTGACCGTCTCATTTTTCTTTTGCTTGTTAATGATCATGCCAATGGTGTCTCTAATCTTTGTTCTCTCTTTATTTCATTGTTGGTTAAGTTCTTTTCCTTCTTCATCTGGTCTTTCTTTTATTTATTGGGTAAACTCTTCATTGTATTTAGAAAATGTTTGCACCAGATCGTTACATGAGGGTGGGAACCTGCGAGGTTTTGGACTTAGGACGGAGAGATAAAAACAAGAGATTTATTATAAATTGAACATGAGAGAGATATATAGATGGAGTAAGCAAGAGAGAGATATATAAATTAAATTTTCGTGAATCCCACAAGTGTATTATCTTAATTAATTAACCCAAGATTACCCCCCAAATACATCATACTCTTCTTATATTGAGATGGAGGCTAAGTATAGGTCACCACATGTTGGGATCTAATTAGAGACCTCATGCACACAACTAGTTGTGCACGAGTGTTTTTTCATAGAACTATATATTAGTTTTAATTTATATGCATATCTATAACACTCATGTAAAATTATTGTTTATTAATATGGAAGAACAAGGTTCGACTCTTGATTTATGCATGGTACACATATTTTATGTTTCACTTATTCTTATAATTTTGGTCATCCCAAGAGCTTTCACATTATGCAAGAAATCCAATACAAACACTCACCCCTCCACATCTTCCGATATGTGCCGAAGTTGCTGGTGCTCATAATTCTCTTTCGTCCATACTTCCCTCTACATCTTCCACTAGCTTGACAACTAATTCTATCCCGCCTTCGTCATCTCCCATGATTTATGCTCCATATTGTCAGCTGGTTCATTTGTATCAGGGTTTTCCAAGGTTACATAGGGTTCCAAGCCACTTCGTTGATAAGTTCCATTTCGGGACCTCATATGGTCCAAACCACCTTCAGGCAACCTTCCCAAGAGGGTGTAAAAGAGAGGACAATAATAAAGTTAAGATTAGAACATTAGGGGGAATTATATGTACACTTCAAAGAATATCTTTGCACATTCTAGACTTGATCATTCTAGAACCTTTGACCCCACAAAGTTGCACAATGAAAACAACTCCACCCCCCACATAATTCTAGCACTCATTGACATTCAAACACACGTAGAAGCTTGTTTGATTATTATTTGCTATATCCCCTTGATGGAGTCCGCTCCGTGACATCTCGAATTACTTTCTTCATACCGTAGGTTCGATGATATTGTTGCACGTCCATGATCATATGTATGTATATATATATATATATAGCCAACCGTTGCATACCTTGATCAGCCATGTCAAAAGTTCTTAATGTTGTTGCCATATATTTGATAGAGGAGGAAGGATCAATTCATGTGCTGGCTAGTGTTGGTGCCCGCGTGATTATAACGAAACTTGATCAATGTGGTAGCGGGAATAATAACGGCAATACGTACAAACTTTGTTTGTGCTGTGCGTATGGAACCTCAGATCATCGACCAGATGCTCCATGGTGTACGTACAGACTCTATCAATGTTGTTGCGGGACCTCGCATCATCGATCAGATGCTCAATGCACGGAGCATGCATGTGGTGTGTGGATGAATTAAATTCCGAATCCGAGGATCAAATGATGGTAATTAGAACCAAAGACTTAGCGTTTCACTGCCTCATGAACTTGCAACGTTATTCGATGAAGTGTGGATCACACACCGAGTTTCCGCTTTGGCTGCGTAAGTGCGGTGATGCTTGCTTCCTTGATTGCTGACCGTGCAAACTTTGAAGGCAACCAATGAAAATCGATCGATCAATCGATCAAAGAATGAACGCAAACAAAGTTTGAAAAAGATCTATCAAAGAATGAAATGTAAACAAAGTTTGAAAAAGGTGGTTCTTGCCGGGCTTGAGCTTCTAGAAAACTACTGACTGATTGACCCGCGAGCTACTGCTGCTCCTGTGGTGTAGCAGTAGTATGTACTTGAGAATCGATGACTGTTCCATCTCCTTCTACTACTATAAATACAGGGCAGCAGGAGCCCAATAAGATCCATCCATCCATAAGCAAGCAGACGACGCAATTTCAGAAGAAGAAGAAGCATCCATAAGCAAGCAGACGACGCAATTTCAGAAGAAGAAGAAGCATCCATAAGCAAGCAGACGACGCAATTTCAGAAGAAGAAGAAGAAGAAGATCAGTGAGTACTCAACACACACACACACACAAACACACACAGAGCCAACTACTTTGATCGTCATGGCATCGTCCCCATGCAGCAACACAGAGAAGGCGCAGCCAGTGCGTCATCATCCGATTGATTCCGATAGTGCGAATCATGTGGCAGGAGGTATGAATGGGATCAATGATCGGTTTGTGAAGGTGCAGCGAGGGGCCGACGGCCCCGCGACCGTGCTGGCGCTCGGCACCGCCGTCCCGCCCAACGTGTTCCTGCAGAAGGACTACCCCGACTTCTACTTCGACATCACCAACAGCAACCACCAGACGGAGCTGAAGAGCAAGTTCACGCGCATGTGTAAGTAGTAGCAGCAGCTCATGGATGCATGCATGCATGCATCCGTAGCTGATCGCTCATGATCTAAGTTCGTGTGAGTGTGATTACTAGAGTCCGTGTACTGTCGCGTCGGATCAGTTGGCGGGATGAGGATCATCCTGCAGCAATCCGGAGTGATGTAGAAATAGTGATGGTACGATTTGGTGGGCCTGAGAAAAACGGCGGGGTGGGTGCAGGCGAGAAGTCGTGCATCACGAAGCGGCACCTGCACCTGAACGAGGAGATACTGCGCGCGAACCCGAGCATGTGCGGGTACTGGGAGAAGTCGCTGGACGTGCGGCAGGACATCGTGGTGGCGGAGGTGCCGAAGCTGGGCAAGGAGGCGGCGGCGCGGGCGATCCGCGAGTGGGGGCAGCCGAAGTCGCGCATCACGCACCTGGTGCTGTGCACGACGGCGGGCGTGGACATGCCGGGCGCGGACTGGGCGCTGGCGAAGCTGCTGGGCCTGCGCAGCGACGTGAAGCGGGTGATGCTGTACCAGATCGGGTGCTACGGCGGCGGCACGCTGCTGCGCGTGGCCAAGGACCTGGCGGAGAACAACCGCGGCGCGCGCGTGCTGGCGGTGTGCAGCGAGATCACGGCCGTCACGTTCCGCGGGCCCAGCGACACGCACCTGGACAGCCTGGTGGGGCAGGCGCTGTTCGGGGACGGCGCGTCGGCGGCGATCGTGGGCGCCGACCCCGCGGCCGACGAGACGCCGTGGTTCGAGCTGCAGTGGACGGGCTCCGAGATCCTGCCCGACAGCGACGGCGCCATCGACGGCCACCTGCGCGAGGTCGGCCTCACCTTCCACCTGCTCAAGGACGTGCCGTCGATCATCGGCAGCAACAT
>JBBBWG010020301.1:0-13407 GCA_037176905.1 Azolla pinnata
CGCGTTGCATACGGTCTTGACGAAGGTTTCCCAGGATGGTGGAAGACTGCTCATCAGCAATAGAGCTTTCAGCTCGTTGTCGATCGTCATACCTTGTGCTTGTGCTGACAGCTGGGAAATGATGCCTTCGTAGTCGTTCAGTTGAGCCGGGATCGAATCGGATTCTTTCAGCGTTGCATACGGTCCTGACGAAGGTTTCCCAGGATGGTGGAAGACTGCTCATCAGCAATAGAGCTTTCAACTCGTCGTCGATCGTCATACCTTGTGCTGACAGCTGGGAAATGATGCCTTCGTAGTCGTTCAGTTGAGCCGGGATCGAATCGGATTCTTTCATCCGTAAGTTGTAAAGGCGCCGGATAAGATAAATCTTTGTAGCGGCCACCTTCTTTTCGTAAGTGTCTGACAGCGTCTTCCAGAGTTCTTTCGCTGTCGTACACGATTGGACCGTGTAATACACAGATTCGGACAGATGCATCCGAATTGTCGCACGAGCTACCCGATCCATCTTTGTCCATACGTCCGCCTTGTAGGATGCCAGAGCCGTGTCATGCTCGATTGGGTCGATGTAGCCGTGAACTATGAGGTAGTCTTGCATTTATTCCTTCCAGAAGTTGAAGTTCGTTCCGTCCAACTTCCGTATGCTCATCTCGGATGAGCCGGATGTCGAAGCCATTTGTCGGGAAGGCTTGTACGTAGTTCTGCTCGAAGTGGTTATGGTCGTGGGTGAGTACAACTGACTGCAGTCTACCTGAATACGATCTAACTGAGTTGAGCACGAACGTAGAAGTTCTGTCTGGAGTGACTGTTAGCCCTTCCGAAGAAAGACTAAGACTTGTCGTGGGTAAAGATGAATAGGTATTCGATTACGATCCACCCTTAGACTGCCTGCTTACAGTTCACTGTTTATTCGGAGAACCTCCGATTCTACGTAAGCTCCGTAATTACATTATTACGATTACTCTGATTAATCGTAGCTTCCGTTTATCCGTAAGCTCCGACTCCGACAGACAGATAGACCAATAAGATAAACACAAGATATTAAGATGACGCAAAGCTCTTCTTCTATTCACAATATCCGTGCTTTTTACAATGCAGACCCCATGGTCTTATATACAAGTGTGGTGACCTTTTGGATCACCCAATCCCTATGTACATGCGTCGGTTCGGATCTGAGACGCAGCTCCCCGTTTTTCCGCATATCCGATTTTCCGACAGTCTTATTTTCCGTTATATTACGGATTTATGACTTCGTCGTAATTCCGTAAGACTCGGCCAACACTATGGCATGCCCGACTTCAACCTACTGGCCCGTCGGCCATCAGGGTCTTGGTGCACCGATTTCTTCCGTTTCTTCTTCCGTTTATCCCTCGGCGACTTCTTGGGTGGGCCGGGTACGACGCTCTCCATCACCTCCAGTGTGACGATATCTACGTCGTTATCTGCCGTCCCTTCTGCGACTTGCGGCGTGTCCGCATCCCAGATCAAGGGTGCGAATGGGATCCGCTCACCAAGATTCCACGTCGGAATCGGGATCTCCACTTCCACCGTAGTCGTTTCCGCTGCCGGCTCCTTTGCTGTCGGCAGCTCCGCTTCTGGCAGAGTCTCCTTTGCTGCGTAGTCTTCCGTTGTGGCCTCCGTCATCAGCGTGGTCGGAGCAACCACCGGGGCCTCCGCTACCTGTGGGGTTTTATCCACCACCGGGGCCGCCGGTGGTCTGATGATGTACCTACGACGCCCGCCCGGCTCCTTCCATAGGTACGACGCGAAGCCTCATACGCCTCGGGGGTCCTTGAGCCGGGAACCTTACGACCGAAACCGTACCGCTTTCCTCTCCCCTTGAGGCGGGTCGCCGCAACTGCCATTTCCTTGGCCTTTCCGTAACAGGCTCTGGGTTGGGCTCCGGCTCGGGAGAAGCCCCCGACGGCCCGATCTCCCAGAGCTCCTTTTCCTTCGGCTGTTCCTCCGCCGGCCATTTCCCTTTGGCCGGGTCCCACTGCCGTTCGCCGGCCTCGTCCGCCGGCGCCTCGGCCGTTGCCGGTTCCTTCCGTCGCCTGCCGGCCTCTTCCTCCGGCGCTTTCAGGTCACGCTGCCGGCTTCCAGGTCTCTCCTTCCCCGGGGGTGAAGTGTAAAACATCCCCATCCAGTACGCCAAGGCCGTGGCCCGGTACTTCCGACTGGCCGTCACCTCCCGGATCAAGGCGGCAGACGTAAGCGCAGGCCAATCTAGGGTGCGGTTCTCCCATCCGGCTATGATTATGCTGCCATGAATTTTCGTGACAGCCGTCGGATTACTCTGCAGCAACATCCACTGCGCGCAGAAACTGGTGAATTCCTTAAACGCCTCACTCCGTCCGCCGGTGATCAGAAAAGATTTCACCGTAGGCGAGTAGTCGCCGAAGTACTCTGTCAATACGGCGTCGTTGTACGTGCCGACCTCCGTCTCGCCGCCCTCCGGTAGGTCGAGAAAGGCGCGTACTGCCTCCGTCGACAGTTCGTCGACGTCAACCTACGCCATGGCCTCCTCCAGATTGGCCCATGGCGTCACAAGCGCTACCCATAAGTAACCGCCTAATCCCCGGCGGTTCAGTTGTGACACGAGATGTCGGGATGGCGTATCAATCAGCTTCATCTTCGGCAGTCGTCGTCTATGCGTGCGCCGAGTCGTCGAGCTTCCGTCACAGAAATCAGATTACAGCAACCATAGTAATCTGCCGATGCGTCGGTATTTATAGGGTTAGCCGGCGGTTACGAAAACTGTTTAATTTTCGTGGGAACTCGAGCGCCATTCGTCCTTGCTAATTAAGGCGCGATCCCACGAAAAGTAATAATGACCTCCGCCGCCCACGTCATCAGTTGCTTTTCGCCGACTGTCATACCAGGTAATGATTGCTTTTCGAGCCGTTCGAAAAGCGCTTTCGAAGCGTTTGGTTTTCACACGTGTGAGACCACACGTGCGGCCTTTATTCCAGTCGGAGGCTATACGTCCCTCTTCAATGTGCAGATCCTCTGAAGATTTAGCCAAAGATCTTCCGAAAGATCTTCCGTGGATTTCCCGACTTCTCCCAGCCTGCTTGCTTACAGAATTTCGGAATTCCGTTTTGTCCAAGCCTCCCGGCTTCCGTACTTCGAACCTTTACGGATTTTCGCACCCTCCGGAATTCCGTAACTTCAGATATCTGCCGTCTTTTTCCGTACTTAGTAGTTTTTGTCGCACCTGGCGAACTACGTCTCTTTCCGGAATTCCGTCACACGACCCCCTTCCCTCCGAAATTGCGTCCATTTACTTGAGCCACCCCCGTAACCGTCGCGAAATCCTACTCGAACGTTTTCGAGCGCGACTCAAGTCTGTCTGAGTCGACGTATGCAAGGTCCGTCCTCCTGATACGGTCGCGTCGTCGTCTCCGTCCCTGACGGAAGACGTACGCCGGCAGGTCCTCCATCGTACCGACTATCCGCCAGCCCTGTACGATTTCGTCGGCCTCCTGCCGTACGGTTACGACTGCTCTAATCCTTGTTCGTGGCAGGGACGTTCTCCGTCGCCTCGCCCGAACCATTCGTGGGACAAAATGGGTTGGGTGGGAGCTTTCCGTAGTACGCTTTTAGGCGAAATCCGTTCGCCCATTGTGGTAATACTTCTCTGGAAAGCGTGCCTAATTGGTACGTGCCTCCTTCCTCATTCACAATCCAATACGGTCCCGTCCACCGTAACCGTAACTTTCCGTGCATCAAGCCGGATCGTGACTGGAAGAGCAATACGGCTTTTCCTTTTCCGAATCGTTCTTCATTTCTCTTCCGGTGCCGGTCTACGAACGCCTTTCGTAGCCGTTGTTCATGTTTCAGTGCCTCCATGCTCCGGATTCGTTCCTCTTCGAGTCGTAAGAGCTGCTCCACCCTTGCATGCTCCGATTCCGACTCGCTCAGCCTGTGCTCCGACTGAATCAGTAAACTGGGAACTATGAACTCTGACGGCATTACGGCCTCCAAGCCGAAAAACGGTCGTAACTTCCTGTGGCTTACTCCAAAATCAGTTCCGAATTCTGGTTCTCTTCCCGACGTCGAGAAGAACACAATGATGTGTCGTACGACAGAAGATGTCGTCGAAAAACTCTCGGTATACAAAGTCTTTGCACGTCGGTCGGAAGTTACGGATGGCCGTAACTGTGTCAAATCTTCTCTATACCGCACGTTCTTGACGTCCACACGAAGCAGAATACAGTGGGAAGTCAGCACCAGCAGATGACGGCCTGCAACGGATGAACCGCGCTCTGATACCAAATGTTGGAGACGAAGGTCGTCAGGCGGAACAAGCGCTGGCTTCCAATAGTATGGTGGAAGCGTCAAGATGTGGGTTGATGGTGAGAGAAGATCAGATCTAAAGGAGCAGGCTTCAGATCTGAACCAGTCAGATGTGGCGACCAAAGACACGAGAGAGTTGAAGAGAGAGATTGGCACAAAATGGAACTACCATTAACTGAAGTTGGAGCAACCAACATTGGACAACCATACAAGTCTGGTATTTATACCCCTAGACTAGGGCACAAGCCATTCTGGCATATTACAAATATGGCACGTCCACTTATGGACAGTGTGAACACGGCCATTAGATGCCCGTATTCGACACGACGCTCCACCGAGAGATTAATGTGGCATCAGGCCATAGATGTCCGAATCGACCAAATCGAGCGGACTCAATTCTCTCGGTGCACTGGTCGGATGTGCAGCGCGACTTGTTTGCCGTACTAGCAATGCTCGCAAAACTGATGGTCGGAGAAGGAGAGCTTGGGAATGTAACCATCCTTAGATAGATACTTGATGCCGGCTTTGCTGAGGTGGCTGAGTCTTCCGTGCCATAGTGATGACACCGGAATATCCATGAGAAATAAGTCACCCTCTCTGAGTGTGACATACAAAGGATACAGTGAATGTATCTTCGGGCCACGAGCAAGTAGGAGGTTCCTTTTGTGGAGACTCCACCATCCTAATGAGAAGCTGGCACGGGTGTCTGCTTCGTCGAGTTGTCCCACCGAAATGCGTGACCTTGAAAGCTCCACGACATGTCAAACATCGTGGAGTACGATCATAGAGCCAGCAGAAAGGTTGAGCTCTACTATACCAATGCCGATAACCGCACAATGCTGCGAATTTCCGACGCGTACAGGATCGAAACTTCGAGCCATATACTGTTGGAATTGCGATCGGGACGGAGTTACATGGTTAGAGGCACCTGAGTTGAGTAGCCAGCTGGTGGCTTCCTCCGTCGTGAGTGTTAGCCCTTCAGATGAAAGACTAAGACTTTGTCGTGGTTGATTATGAATGGAGAAATAATCGTAAAGCTACGATTAGCCGTAACTCTGATCAATGCGATTATCCGTATAAATGTATACGCCGAATTGCCGTAGACTTTGACTTACTCACATAAGACACAGAGAATGAAGAAGACAAGAATGCACAAAGCTCCTTATATTATAACTAGCTCTACTTCCGGACTGATTTCGGGCCCTTTACAAGTAAGCCGCCAAGGCTTTATATACATGGTTGGCACCCTTTCGGATCTCCAAGTCTCTATGTACAACGCGTCAGTTCGGATCCCTCTAGACATCTCTCTGATTTTCCGACTAAGTATTATTTCCGTAATATTACGAATTTACGACTGCTTCGTACTTTTGAAATATTCGGCCAACACTATTGCATGCCCGTGGGACAGTGTTCCACACGTCGAACCCATAGTAAAAAAATCCGATTGTTTCAGTCCTCGTTTAGGACGTTCAAAATTGACGATTCGGCTGGCTCCTCGTCCTCTTTCTCCTCTTCTGCTGAAATTTCTGTGACCTGCGTCGGCGGTACAACCGGCTCCGCTACGGCTTCGATCTCCGTGTGCAACTTCCAAAAAATTTCGTCATGTTGTTCTAAAAACTTCGTAATCTCCTCACGATGTGTGAAGGGAAATCCGCATGGAGTCCGTTGTTAAATTCTTCTGCACGGCTTCGCAGTTGGCCTGATCAAACTTCCAAAACTCGGGTCCTCGGAGATCCCGGTTGGCCTTGTCTGCCCGAAGTACTTGCAGTTCCGTAGCGTGTTCGGACCATCCTTGTAACGTTGTAGCCATAGCGAATTGTATCGCAGCATTCATCTGCTCCCTGAATTTTTCCACTATTTTCTTTAAGTCGGCCTGAGCCAAAAATGTCTTCTTTGCAAGCTCCGCCTGTAGTCGACTAATGTCTTTCTGCTGCTCATTTCGGAACATCCGGGATTTCCTTAAATCCTCGACGGCCACTGACAACTCCATCTTCAATGGTCCGAGCTCCTCTTGGACTTGTTGGGTTTGTCAGATCGTGGCCTCCCGTTCCTGTTTCAACTTCTTCGTTTCCGCGTTCAGACTCTGGACAACCTTTTTTAATCCACCGTTCTCTTCGGTCGTATTCTCGACATCTGCCACCAGCCGAGTCTGAATCCGCTTCCACTTCTCCTTGCTCTGCTGATGCTCTTCGTTTAGCATTCAGAACGCATCCGACATTTGTTGTGCGTCTCGCCTAGCCTCTTCCGCATTATCCTTCAATACGCCAATTCGTCGTTTAAACGACGTGGCGTCCGCTTGCGCATCCAGTAGTTGATTTCGGAGTTGCTCGACATTAGTACGGCTCCTGTGTTCGCCTTCGAGTTCCTAAACCCTAAACCCTAAACCCTAAACCTTGCCCGCTACTACGGCCGTATCCGCCACACTTCCTGGTGACGATGGTTGCCTCACCCAAAACGGTCTCCCGTTCGGTGTTCGCCCGCTCCTGTGCGATTCCCTCGGGCGCTTGGTCCACTTCAAGCGTCGGTGCGCCGACTGTCTCCACGATCGGCTCCCCGCCATCAGTCGTTGGTTGCACTTCATCTGTACTGGGTACGGGTTCTCTGATTGTCTGTACATTGCCACCTCCGTGGCTAAAACTGCGCCGTCCTCCGCGCTATGTACAGTTCTCGGCTCCAAAATTGCGGCCGTACTTCCCAGCCTTTCCTCTTCCTCTTCCTCTGCGGCTTCTGCTGGTTGTGCGGGGCCAGCCGTCTTCAGCCGAATGACCAGACGGCCATCGGACTCCGGTTGCGCTTATTTCTTCCGTTTTTTCTTCTGCTTCTCCATCGGCGACTTCTTCGGGGGTTCGGGCGCAACAGACGTGATCTCCAAGTCATCCAAACTGATGATATCGACTTCATTGTCCATTCCGGCTGCCCCTACTCCTCCGACCTGTGGCGTGTCGGCATCCCAGACCTGGGGTACGATCGGGATCCGTTCTCCAAGATTCCAAGTCAGAATCTGGATCTCTGTTGCTTCCGCTTCCGCCTTTCCGTGGACACTCCCGCTTCCGGCGCTGGTACGACAAGGACCTCGGGTGCCATCAATTCCTCTTCCTCTGCCGGTAGCTCTGCCTCCTCGTCCGCCGCCCGCGGCTCGGCCTCCGCCTCTGCCTCAATCTGTCGCACTGTCGTGGAATCCGGTCTCTGAGTCGCCAGCTCGACTCCTTCGATTGGTACGACGCGGAGTGACGTACGTCGCGGGGGTCCCTGAGCCGTAAACCGCACGACTGAAACCGTACCCGTTTCCTCCCCTCTGGAGGTTGGTCGCCGCAGCCGCCGCCTCCTCGGCTGCTCCACGAGGGGTGCCGGCTCCGGAATTTGCTCCGGAACGGGTGATGATCCCGACGTGCCGATCTCCCAGATTTGTTGTGGGGCGGGAAACTCCGGCCCCTTGCCCTTGGTGGGGTCCCGTTGTCGACTGTCGGGTCAATCCTTACCCGGTGGTGGGTTGTAAAACATCCCCAGTACTCCAATCCAGACGCACGACTTTTCCGACTTGCTGTCACCTCCTGGACAAGGGCTTCTAACGTGATGGCGGCCCAGTCGAGGTCGCAATTCTCCCATCCCGCAATAATAAGGCTGTCGCGGACCTTCGTCACTGAGGACGAATTCTGCTACAGCAGCATCCACTGCGTGCAGAACACGGCGTATTCCTTGAACGCCGCACTTCGTCCACCGGCGATGAGGAATGCCTCCGTCAGGGTGGAGTCTTCGTATGTTCCGACACCCTTCTCGCCTCCTTCCGGCAGGTTGAGAAACGCTTTGACGGCTTCAGGCGACATCTCGTCGACGTCGGCCTGCCCCATGGCGTCGCGAGAACGACGTGCAGGTAACCGCCTAGACCGTGGCGGTTGAGTCGTTCGTCCAATCAGGCAGAGGGTGATTCATTTAACTTCATCTTCGCTCGGTAGCCGTCGATAGCGTCGCAACGATAAAAATAACAGAAGAAGCAAGCCAGTATGCCGACTCGTCTGTTTATATAGGGTGGCTTCAACGGTTCTAAAAACCGTATATTTTCGTGGAATATCGTGCCCCGCGCGATCATTCTAATTAAGGCGCTATGCCACGAAAAGTAAGAATAGCTTCCACCGGCCACGTCGCCTTTTGATTTTCGCCGACTGCCATACCAGGTAATAATGTGGTTAGTTCGAGAAGCACTGCGAATATTCTGGTGTCCCCCACGTGCGAGTCCACACATGCGACAGTTATTCCGATTCATTGTTGTACGAGGCTCCTAAATGAGCGAATCCCGAGGATTCGGCCGAACAAATCTTCCTGAAAATCTTCCGAAAAGATCTTCTAACCTTCCCCGACACTTCGCGAACCCTGTTCTTTCCGGAATTCCGTAATTTCTCGGAATCCCTTCTAGTCGCGTCTTCGCGGAATTCTGTTATGTTCGCGGAATTCCGCACCCTTCGGAATTCATACTTTCCGCTCCTTCCAGAATTCGGATATCTACCTCTCTGTTCCGGAATTCGTATTGTCCGCTCCTTTGCGGAATTCGGCTTCCAGCTGTATTATTCCGGAACGCCGTTGCACGACCTCCTTACCGATTGTTTTCTTCCTCCTCCATGAGCCACCTCCGTAACCATTGCGAAATCCTTTTGAAATCCTCCGAGCCGGACTCAAGTCCTTCTGAGTCCTCATATCTACGGTCTCTCCGCCTGATACGATCGCGTCTTCACTTCCGTCACCTCACGGAAGGCAAACTACGACGGGGCCTCAGTCGTACTTACTGTCCGTCAGTCTAGTACAACTTCCTCGGCATCCTGCCGTAAAGGTACGACTGCTTCACTTGCTGTTCGCGGCCGAGAGTTCGTCCGAAGCCTCGCCCGAATCCTCCTTGGGAAGAAATGGGCTCGGCGGCAACTTTCCGTAGTACGGTTTTAGGCGAAATCCGTTCGCCCATTGGGGTAGTACTTCACCGGAAAGTGTGCGTAATTGGTACGTGCCGTTTTCCTTGTTCACGATCCAGTATGGTCCTGTCCATCGTAACCGTAACTTTCCGGGTATGAGGCCGGATCGCGACTGAAAGAGCAGTACGACTTTTCCTTTTCCGAATCGTACTCCATTCCTCTTTTGGTGCCGGACTACGAACGCCTTTCGTAGCCGTTGTTCGTGTTCCAGCCCTTCCATACTCTGGATTCATTCCTCCTCGAGTCGTAATAGCTGCTCTATCCGTGCATGCTCCGACTTCGACTCGTTCAACTTGTGCTCCTACTGAATCCGCAAGCTTGGAACAATGAACTCCGATGACATAACGGCCTCCAAGCCGAATGCCATACGGAATGGTGTCGATCGGGTACTAGTTTTATAACTAGTCCGATATGCCCACAGTGCGGAGTGTAATTTACGGTCCCAGTCTGTTGGATTGGCTTCCACGATTTTCCTCAAAATCGTCCGCAGGGCCTTGTTCATACTTTCTGCAACGTGATTTCCTTGCGGATAGTACATCGTGCTCTGCCAATGAACCACCGCATAATGCTGTGTGAGGCCGCGCACTACGTCGTTGACCAAATGTGCTCGTTGGTCGCTCACGAGCTCTATGGGGCATCCGTATCGACACCATATATACTCGTACAAGAATTTAGCGGTGGACGGCACCGTATTGACGCGTAAAGCTTTCGCCTCCACCCACTTCGTGCAATATTCCGTCGCAACGAGTATGCCGATTACCTGTATAGGCCACTGTAGGATGAAATGGGCCGACAAAATCAAGGCACCATTTCTTGAAGGGTTCAAGCGTAAGAACGGGCTGATGCGGCATCCGTGCCGACTCCTGAGGTTGCCCCGTTCTCTGGCAGAAATCGCACTCCTTTGCGAATAGGTGTGTGTCCCGCAACATCGTTGGCCACCACAATCCGCTCTGCCAGACCTTCCGTGCCGTAACTTCACCTGCATAGTGCCCTCCGGCCACTCCACTTTTGCATTCCCGCAACACGTCCTCTTGCTCGTCCTTCCATATCGCATGTCTGCATACTCCATCTGCAAATTTGTGGTACACACTCTCATTCATCAGGCTGAAGGCACGGCTGCGTACTCCCAGCCGTTTCCGTTCCGCTTTCGACAACTCCACAGGCGGGACACCGTGGCTAATAAAATATACAATGTCTGTGAGCCACTTATCTGGGTCGTCCTTTGGCTCGGCCTCTGGTGTCACCGTCATTACCCCAGCGTCGATGAAGTCGTCCGCCACCCCTGCCGGCACTTCACCCGATTCCAACCGTGAGAGGTAATCGGCCATTGCATGCTGAACACCGGGTCGGTGGACTATGTCGAACTCGTACTCCTGTAAGAGCAGAGGCCACCGAGCCAACTTACCGGTCAGTGCTGCCTTGGACACCAAGTATACCAGGGCCGAATGATACCAAGTATACCAAGTATACCAAGTAGACTCCAACTCACTCACATAAGACATCGAGAATGAAGAAGACAAGATTGCGCAAAGCTCCTTATATTATAACAAGCTCTACGTCCAGACTGATTTCGGACCCTTTACAAGTAAGCCGCCAAGGCTTTATATACATGCTTGGAACCCTTTCGGATCTCCAAGTCTCTATGTACAACGCGTCGGTTCGGACCTCCATCGACATCTCTCCTATTTTCCGACTAAGTATTATTTTCGTAATATTATGAATTTACAACTTGGTCGTACTTTCGTAATATTCGGCCAACACTATGGCACGCTCGTGAGACAGTGTTCCACACGTCGAACCTATAGCAAAAAAACCAAAGTCCATACAAAACCAAAGTCCAAAATTACAATATGTACAATCCGATTGTTCAGTCCTCGTTTAGGACGTTCAAAATAGACGGTTCGGCTGGCTCCTCGTCCTCTTCCTCCTCACTTGCTGAAACTTCCGTGACCTGCGTCAGCGGTACAACCGGCTCTGCTACGGCTTCCATTTCCATGTGCAGCTTCCGAACAATTTCGTCATGCTGTTCTAACAACTTTGTAATCTCCTCACGATGTATGAGGGCAATCCACATGAAGTCCGTTGTTAGATTCTTCTACACGGCTTCGCAGTTGGCCTGATCCAACTTCCAAAATCCGGGTCCTCGAAGATCCCGGTTGGCCTTGTCTGCCCGAAGCACTTGCAGTTCCGTAGCGTGTTCGGACCATCCTTGTAACGTTGTAGCCGTAGCGAACTGTATCGCAGCATTCATCTGCTCCCTGAATTTTTTGACTATTTTCTTTAAGTCGGCCTGAGCCAAAAACGTCTTCTTTGCAAGCTCCGCCTGTAGTCGACTAATGTCTTTCTGCTGCTCATTTCGGAACATCCGGGATTTCCTTAAATCCTCGACAGCCACCGACAACTCCATCTTCAATGGTCCGAGCTCCTCTTGGACTTGTCGGGTTTGTCGTACCGCGGCCTCCCGTTCCTATTTCAACTTCTTCATTTGCTCATTCAGACTCTGGAGGACCTTCTTTAATCGACTGTTCTCCTCGGTCGTACTCTCGACATCCGCCAGCAGCCGCGTCTGAAACCGCTTCCACTTCTCCTTGCTCTGCTGATGTTCGTCGGTCAGCAAAGAGAACGCCTCCGACATTCTCTGTTCGTTTCGCCTAGCCTCCGCCGCATCGTCCCTAAGTATGTCGATTCGTCGTTTAAACAATCGGGCATCCTCTTGCGGCTCCCGTAGTTGACTCCGGAGTTGTTCCACACTAGTACGGCTCCTATCTTCCGCGTCGAGTTCCACCCGTATTTTCATCAACTCCGTGTCCTTTGCCTCTAACGCCTTTCGGAGCTCAGCCTGCCCCTTCTTTGCTTCCGTCAGAGTCACGAATTTCCGTTTCAAGGACTCCTCGTAGTTGGCGAGTCGCCGCTTCCAAATCGTCACCTCGCGCTCCGCAGTCGTCGAGGTCTAGGCTTCTATCTGTTCGCTCCACTCGCACACTTTCTCCATCTTCCGTTCCTGCATCATCATGATTTCGTTCGCGTCCTCCCGCGTCGAACGAACCGTTAGCTCTGCTGCTGCCTTGCCCGCTATGACGGCCGTCAGCGCTGTGCTCAGTGGTGACGATGGCGGACTCACCACAACTGTTTCCCGCTCGGTGTCCCTGGTCCTGTACAATGTCCTCCGACACTTGGGCTGCTTCAACAGGTGTCGGCGCGCTGACCATCTCCACGACAGGCTCCACGCCGTCAATCGGCCGCACCTCATTCGTACTGAGTATGGGTTCTCCGATTGTCTTTACACTCGCCACGTCCATGGCCAAAACTACGCCGTCCTCCGCGCTATGTACAGTTGTCGGCTCCAAAATTTTGGTCATACCTCCCATCCTTTCTTCTTCCTCTGCGGCTTCTGCTGGTTGTGCAGGGCCCGCTGTCTTCAACCGAATGACCAAACGGCCATCAGACTATGGTTGCGCCGATTTCTTCCGTTTTTTCTTCCACTTTTCCTTCGGCAACTTTTTTGGGGGTTCGGGCACGACATCCAGATCTGGGATGCGATTGGGATCCGTTCGTCGAGATTGCACGTCCGAATCTGGACGTCTATATCCTCCGCCGCCGCGGTCGTTCCCGCTTTTGGCTCCTGTACCGCGGGGAGCTCGGGTTCCGGCAACTCCTCTTCCTCTGCCGGTGGTTCCACCGTGGCCTCTGCCACCGGCGTGGTCTAATGTTCTGGCGGCGCCAGCTCGACTCCTTCGATTGCTACGACGCAAAGCATCGTCCATCGGGGGGTCCCCTAAGCCGAAAACTGTACGACTGAAATCGTACCCGTTTCCCCCCCTCAGGAGGCTGGTCACCGCAGACGCCGCCTCCTCGGCTGCTCCATGACGGGTGCCGACTCCGGAATATGTTCCGGAGCGGGTGATGATCCAGACGTGCCGATCTCCCAGATTTGCCGTGGGGCGCGCAATGTCAGAACCAAGGAAGAGATTGAATAATTGAAAGAAGATATAACAGTAGAGAAGAAGAGAGTAGATTTGATGGATAACAGAAGAGTGGGTTTATTAGAATAGAATGCGTACAAGAGGTTTGATGCATACAAGAGGAGTTGGATACAAGAAGCTTAAGGCTGAAGACTGGCGTTGACTCGAACTGATTTGATATGATGTAGATA
>JBBBWG010020312.1:0-13384 GCA_037176905.1 Azolla pinnata
TCGGGTGGGTCGCGTGGGACCCCGCCGCCGACCCCGCGCCCGCCGCCGTCTTCTACGGCGAGTTCCAGAACTCGGGCGCCGGCTCCGACACCTCGCGCCGCGTCGCCTGGCCCGGCGTCCACTCCGCCCTCTCGATTCAACAAGCCGAGGCCTTCACCGTCGCCTCGCTCATCTCCGGCTCCTCCTGGCTCCCGAGCGCCCAGGTCGCCTTCCAGGAATCCCTCTGAATCCAATCCATTCGAACCCAATCCGATCCTTGCCACTCGCTCGTATTATTATATAGACTCTGTCTCCACGGCAGCTTAAGCCCCGCGCAATGTGCTTAAGTGTAAACTCTCTCTGTACTCTACTTTGAAAGACTCGCGAGCGCGAATCGCTCGACGATTACGCCCCCCCCTCCCGCGCAATGTGTAAGTATAAAACTCTCTTGTACTGTGAAACTGCGAATGGCTCATTAAACTTACTATCTTTCGCTCTTAGTGTTTTCTTACAAACCAACCATCTCCCGACATTGCAAGAGTTTCCTTACAAGCCAACCATTTGCAAACATTGCCAACCATCCACAGACATTGCAATGTTGGTCCTCTCGTTACGGCCCGCAAGGATTGTTGGAGCCACTCCAGGCGACAGACATTGCAATGGCAAGGATTGGAGCCAATCCAGGCGACAGACGTTGCAATGCCGTGTGCTCGTAAGCAACCGGGCTTTTACACTCTCTGCTGCTCCCCGACCGAATCTGCATTGTAGCAGCAAACCTGCACTTCCACCGCTGTTAGTAACGGCACCTGATTTCGGGCCTTTTGCACAAAAAGAAAATGAAAAGAAAGGGATCACGGACTAGCAGATCGTGTGGCCTTCTGCATCGGCGGTGCTGTTAGTTGCCGTCGGTTCGATTGGACGCTCAATAACGACTAAGCCTAGGATTAGGGAGGCATCGTTAGATACTTGGGAAGATACAAACACGAGCCTTGTCACACCGAAAGAGTCAGAGACTTAATGTCTGTCTATGTACAAAGATAGTTGGTTGTGCCTCTTCATACAAGAGTCAAGCCTTAGCTACCCATACAACATGTCATTTAATTGTAGGTATGGCATCTATGATGTTGTTGGCGTGTCAATTCATGTCGTCTGTTCGTTTGTCGTTTCCGATAGAGAGAAAAAAAAAAAAAGAAGCAATTTGGTTGATCGGCACTGTACAAATAGCAACACGGTTTTAAAGCCATGGGGCCCCAAAACTACTTCATGTGCAGCGGTCAAGTGTAAAAAACAAAGAGGCTCACAAGCTCATTGTTAGATGAAATTCCGTTCGTCCGGAACGAGGGACATTAGCTTTCTTGTTGCAAAACGCACCCCGGAGGAATCCCAAACCCTTGATTCGTGTGCTTTGTTTGAAGGCGTACTTTGAGCTCACGTCTGCAGCTCAGTCGATCCTTGAGGCCTTCAAGCAAACCATCCAGTTTTCCATGTGGGCCATCTCAAAGAGCTTTTGGGTTCTGATGATAACCAAGTTTCTACAAGAACTTTTGATCAATCCGAAGGATTTAACATCTAAACTGTCACGGCCTAAGCTCATAGGTAATAATTGACTCAGAAAACAAGAATACCACAAGACAGAAAATCGGATAAGAACTAGAAGACGGGAAATCCCATTACCTGGAGTGCCGAAGGCTGGAATCGGTAGCTTTTATAACAGGTTCTAGCTGAAGCATGTGCGCCACTTGGCATGCATACACACATGGCATTCGAGGGTCGAGTTCCAGATTGAGCTCGATATATAATATCCTAGAAAACTAAAAGCTTTGAAATGATTACGATAGTGTCTTGGTTAGTGTTAAGGAATTTCTATTGGGAGGCACCAGGCGTAAATCTTTATAATAGCATTTTGGTTACATGCACGTAAATTCAATCCCCTCTTTTGGCAATGAGTTGCATGAGTCACAATACATAAGCCAAGGTTTAGTTTATTAGGATAACGATGATGAAATTCTTGTACGTTAGGAGCACTAGCCTTGATCGAAGTTCCATGCGACAACATTCCTTGTAGGAAAGGAAGCTTCGCAAACGCTTCATTTGCGAAGCTTCATGGAGCTCTGCGCATACCACATCCTGCTGTCAGAAGCTTCAAAAGACAGAACCCCTGGCTTGGTAGAGGGGGAACAGATGGATCGATGAAGGAGCTATTCAGCGATGGGCCCGGCTCTGGTTCAGTTTAACTTGATTTTGTTTTCATTGAAACCAAACTCGAATCACATAAGTCAAACCAAACCTAGTGTTAAAATCGAAACATTTCAAACCAAACCGCAAAGGGAAAAAGATAAAGCAAACTAAACGGTTTCTTCAAATTGGCAAACCGAACCAAAGTGACCCAGAAACCAAACTAGACAACTGATGAAACAATTATAACCAAATTGAGCAAATTATTGAAAAGTTCAACCACCCAATACTCTCAAATACACACTTCTTAAGCATAAAAACATAACAAAGTTCAGAATCGATACAACTTGTTTTATCGAAAGTGACTAATTATAAAATCTATATATACTGTTGAATTTACTCTAGTAAATTGCACTCTTAGAGCGAAACTAAAGCGATTTGTAAACAATCTAAACAAAACCAAACCTAAGCTAGCTCGCACTCAAACCAACCAAACCAATTTAACTCATTTTTAAACCAAACCGAGCTGAAACCAAACCAAATCGGAAAAAGGGAAACCAAACCAAACTTGAAGCTCCTTATATCAAATCAAACCGGTCTTCAAACTGCGGCTTGTTCGGTTTAGCTCGGCCCAAAGCCAAACCGGGCCCATTGCTAGAGCTGTTGATGGTTGTTGAAGCCGATAAGCACATTGGGGGCATCTCGCACAGAACAAGATGATGGCGAAGATGGCGATGGCGATGATGGTGATGGTGATGATGGTGATGGCGGTGATGATGGTGGTGGTGGTGATGATGGTGGTGGTGGTGATGATGGTGGTGGTGGTGATGGTGGTGGTGGTGGTGATGATGGTGGTGATGATGGTGGTGGTGGTGATGGTGATGTGATGGTGATGTGATGGTGGTGATGGTGATGGTGATGATGGTGATGGTGATGGTGGTGATGGTGATGATGGTGATGGTGATGGTGATGATGGTGATGGTGATGGTGATGATGGTGATGGTGATGGTGGTGGTGATGGTGATGATGGTGATTATGGTGAGGGTGATGGTGGTGGTGGTGAGGGTGATGGTGATGGTGATGATGGTGATGGTGATGGTGATGATGGTGATGGTGATGGTGATGGTGATGATGGTGATGGTGATGGTGATGATGGTGACGATGGTGTCCTCGGTGGATGAACACTGAGACATGGTGCTTATCGTGTAGACTGTGTTTGTGGGCGATTTGTATGTGTCTATCAACAAAGCGCTCGATCGATCGATCGAGCGAGCGAGCGATCGAGCGAACGAGCGATGGTGATTCCTGCATCTTCTGTTCCCACCTCATCCGCCATCGCCATCGCCATCGCCACACCTCAGCCTCTTCCGCCCCTCGCTCCCTCCCTCTTCCTCCTCCCGCGCTCCTCTTCCTCCCGCTCCTCCCTTCTCATCCGAACCAATCCGCTCATCAAGCTCCCTAGTAGAGCCCACAGCGTCAGACGCTCTCGCCGGCCCTCCAGCAGCGGCTGCTCTTGCAGGGCCTCTAGCCTGAAAGCGCTTGTCTTCGATTGCGATGGAGTGATCCTGGAATCAGAGGACCTGCACCGGCGAGCCTACAATGCCGCCTTCACACACTTCCGGATCGTCTGTCCGGATTCCAGCTCAGGCCAAACCCTGGAATGGACCTCGGAATTCTATGACAAGTTTCAGAACCAGATTGGTGGCGGCAAGCCGAAGATGAGATGGTTGAGATCCCCCCTTGCTCTCGATTTCCTCAAAAAGAGAATTTGGTGTTCTTTTTATCCCGTTTCCGTTCCTCTCCCGACTCCCAGATTGGTTTTTTTTTTATATATTCTTCAGGTACTTCAATGCACATGGATGGCCTTCTTCGACAATATATCCTGCATCGCCTGAGAGCGATGCAGATCGAGAGGCCCTTATAGACACAGTTCAGGTAGAGCAACTTTCCTATACATACGCAGACGTGCCCAAGTCTTGTTACATTGTAGCTGAAAGAAAAACAAACAGAAGACGATCAAGTTTTTTGCTGTCTGGCTCGGAATTTGAGAATGATGCATTTTATGAATGTTAGTCCAGATAACTCAAGGAAAAGAACCTAGGAAAATGATCGTGTCAATGGAAAGAAAAGTGGTAGCCTTCTGCATATTTTTCCAGAAGTCCTAAAACCTAAACGAATATCTCAATAGAGAAACCTATGAATTGTATGAATTGGTAGTTGTATGCTGAATTCTGTGATTACAATTGTGGGTTTCATCCAATGGGAGCGTTTTTAGCTAAATGTGCTCATATGTGAGCATAGGATAGACATATATATTCACTGAGAACTAATCATTGAACTCTCTGAAGACCATATCAACAAGATAAGGTTATTTGTCCTGAACAGCTTATCCAATCTACCATACTCAATGCTACCCCTTTCCCTTTGATCGCACGAGGGAGAATTGTTGCTGCATGTTAAATCTCACCAAACGTTGATTGTACAGAGAATGTATCTAAACAAAAAAGTGAGGTATTTGTGGTATGGGACACACATCAAGACACTAAACAGCTGCAGAATAATGATGTTCGTGTCTGGTTAAAGAAGGATCTCATAAAACCTTTGTCACCAGAAGAAAAATGTGTACATGAGAAATGTTGGGCTCTTTTTCGAGCTCGTTTCTTCATAGCTCTCTTGGAAAGCAAGGTTTTCTTCTAAACTTATGGCGTTCTTCATTTACCAGGATTGGAAAACAGAGAAATACAAGGATCTTATCGCTTCTGGAGCTGTAAGATACATGCCATTTTGTAATGCCTTTTCCAGAAAAGTAATCAGGTCAAGTAATAATATGACCTCAGCATTCGGTTCTACTTGTTAGGTACAACCAAGACCAGGTGTCTTACAGTTGATGGATGAGGCAAGAGCGAAGGTGCAAAGGCTTGTTTCCTTCATTTTGTTTTCTGCACTTGACGTTTATTCAAACTCGTTCTCACAAAGAAGTTCTCTTTCTTTTTCCTGTTATAGGGGATTATGGTGGCAGTGTGCTCAGCAGCTACGAAGAGCTCTGTAGTATTCTGTCTCAAAAATCTCTTGGGAACGGTACCTGCAGTTGACTTAATCCTTGCATCCATAAATAAATTTATCGGAGAGACTGAAAGATCATCGAGATGTCTGTGTATGTTGTTGAGAATGCTGCTTAGAGGTTTACACAGCTTTTCAGTTCATGGAATTAGTCCTTTGACTTAGGGCCTGCGAATGCTATTTACAACCGCAAAGAACTCAAGAAGTAGGTTCTAGCGAGGATCCTTAGAAATGCACAAAAGAAATCAGTGAAGTGTATGTATACGAGAGAAAAGTTGTAGACGGTACTACATCGAGGATGAGAAATCAATATTAACTATAACCTGTGATGAACATAAGCTAGAAAGCAACATAAAACAACAAATGTATGAGGGGTTTCTTAGTTTATGCAGAACAATCTACGTTTACCTAGCATATGAGTCTGAGCCAATCTATTAAGCATTAGAGAGTGACTGGGATATCTGCAGTATCCACTTTAGGAATTGAAAGTTTTCTCGCATTCATTAAACGCATGGGTGAACTTACACACATTGTGGGTGGTTGAGTTTCGATACCTCAAGATGCTCAATTCCTTTATTACCCCGTGGCCTTGGCAAATCACGTGGACAGAAGTGGTATGTCTGTGCTGAGTGCCTCATCATAGGCTCAGCAAACTTGCCGCATCTGAGGTTGCTGAGCTAGTAGAGTGACGTTGTGTGATCTGTCTCCATAAGGGCTCATATAATCAATTTCATAGTCAGATTAAGTTTGTGAGGTTGGGTTGGGAAGGGTGGAAACTGTGTCTGGGTCTGCAATAGATGTCTATGTTCTGATGTGGCGTGTTGATTCTGTTGGGCAGCTCAGCATACTAGAAGTTCAGACTATTGGTGTGTGGTGTTCACACCAATTTGATAACAACACCGGTGATGTCAAAACAATGTGATAGACCACCAATTCGTGTTTTGTACCATCCCCTTGTTATTGCGTATGTAGTCTTTGATAACTTGCTATATATCTTCCTAATGACATGCATGGCTTGCATGGCAATACTGCTGTTGTGTTCAATAGGAAGTTAAAAAAGATAGAACATAGCATGCAGTCATACCTTCAAGGAAAAGGAGATGGAATGCTGTCTCAGCAAATCTGGAACCTCCAACAAATGATGATGTGTCATTCCAAACATCATCATTTCTGAAAAGTACCCTGTGGAGCCAAAAAGTTGTTCTTGATGTGATATAAATTTCATGTTTGCAAAAACAAAGCTTGGGCACTTCTGATAAAAAATAAAACGTGTTGCTCAATGAAAGCTATAAACCATCCTAGTTGCAAGAGAACTCTACAAGAGTGACAAATGAGTGATAAGGACACTCTGTGATACGAGGTACATGAAATTATGTAGTTAGTGGAAATAAGATTCAGTTGGCTTTCAAGTGTCACTTTGAGAGACATACTACAATCTTTTGCATTACCCGTTATTCATACTTTGTTGAATGGTGTGTATCTCCCCATCATCCTTGGTCCACCTGGAAACCACTGTCAGTATGTGGTATTGGTCTATCAGTCTCCTTCTAAGGGTACTTGTGACATGCTCAAATAATTTTCTTATGACGTGCAACGCATCTGTCTGTAAATTTCTAGGTAGCATGTGGACAACACACTTGTAAGATCTTAATTTCCCACTTTGGCATGTTTATTCAAAGTCTAGGTATCCATTGAACTGTAATTTTCCATTGCTAGTGGATTTAACCGCTTTTGATTGGTTGAAAACTATGATCTGTTTCGGTTGGTACTTTATATCAATAGTTTCTCATATTATTTGTTGTCGTTTATTGACATTCTTAGGATCGGTTTGAGCGGTTGGACTGTTTTCTTGCAGGTAGACAATCCTCAATAATTTTGTTCTAAAGTTCTAAGGTTATATTTGATGTTGTACATGGATCAATTTGTCTATAGGTGATGATGTGCAAAAGAAAAAGCCGGATCCATCAATCTATATTGAGGCTGCAAAGGCAAGTTCTTCTAGTTTTTTACTTACGGCTGTTTAATGATCATTAACGGTTGGCTTGAACAAACAACCAGGAAGAACATGAATAGTACAATCTTCAATCATGGACATTATTATAGGTGTGACCTTGTGACCTTTTGTTATGGTAACAAACTAAGTACCGTTGTGATCATATCATGGAAGAGAATATTGTGTGCCATCAAGTTTTTTGAAAGTTTCATAATTCAAGATAAGACGTTGGTTCCTTTCTCCTCAAACAGCAAAAAAGACAAGCCCTGAAGACACTGCTCGTTATAGTATATCAATTCAGATAAAGGCCCTGTTTTTAGGAGTAAAGAAAATGAGATGCTGATCTTATGGGAAGAAAAAGGAATTGTGATAGTTGAGATCCGGTTAGAGAATTTGGCCTAATTCTTCAAACTTATGTGAGTTAGTCTAGTCAATGGTTCAAATATGGCATTATCATAAACATCAGAGTTTGCATAAGTTCTCTCACTCACCTTGTTTCAAAGCCTTTTTGGTCCATGCTAGTATCTAGGGAAATTTGCTTCTTAGCTCATCCATATGTTTCTTCTCATTTCTAAGCATGTTCCATTTCAACAGAGGTTGGATGTTTCACCAGAACAATGCCTGGTTGTGGAAGACAGCATAATTGGGCTCCAGGTAAAGCCTTCAGTTCCATGCTCGAGAATTATGATAGAATAAATATAGATTTATATGATGAATTTTCGTCTCCATTGCCATAATTTGGGCACCCTCAAGTAAAAACGACCTTCGGAAAATACTATCCGTATGGATTGTATGTAGAATAACAACAGTTATAGTCCAATCGATGGAACATAATCTATGAAAGAATTCGTTGTCATATTTATAGGCTTGGTATTCCGTGGGAAGTGTAGTAATTTCCATCTAGGCTTTCTCATCCCCTACATGTCATATGCCAATATTCATCATGCATTTCTGTGCGTAATTAATGAATCAGTCGAACTAGAGGAATGTGCTCTTACTAGTTCTTATAAAATACAGGAAGTCATTATAAAATACGAAGTTTCTTGTTCTAATAAAATAGAGGTAATGAGTTCAGAGATGATGATAGGTGTATTAAACTAATACACCTGTAACTGTGCCGAAATAGAAAAAAAATGTAAAATTTTGAAATACAAAACCATTGCTATCTTCCAGAAAACCAAGAATGCTATTTTGTTGATGAAATTTTAGCAAAATATTGTATTTTTTAATGATAATCGACCACTGACATTTTTCTTTTGCAATATTTTGCATAGGCTGCATTGGGTGCAGGCATGAAATGTATCATTTCTTACACCTCCTCTACTGCAGAGCAAGTAGGTGTTTATTTCTGTTGGTTGCTGTGTCATTTAAATTTTGATTTTCTGGCTTCCTAGATCAAGGCTAGAGTTTTCAAAAAAGTTTGGCAAAATGGAGTTCTGGAGTAGACCAGTTGAAGATAAGATTCTGTATAAATCTTGTGCTATGTGTATGTAAAAGTGCGTTGATTCATCTATGGGAACTTTCAAAGGTGTATGATCTCAGTTAATGTCAAGTGATTTTACACTAAAAACATCCAGTTATTTAAATAGTAGATATCAAAGCAATAAGGAACATATTTTCTAGAATTACTCATTATTGCTATTATACTGTAACCAAAACGTTGCCCTCCTCCATTGAAATTTATACTTTCTAAGAGTCTTGTTGGATGATATAAAAATAGGATTTCGGTGGAGCATTGGAAGTACATCCAGACTTGGGAAACGTCAGGTCTTATGCTCTGCTACAGTTTATTTCATGAAAATGTCTCATTGCTGTAAGGTGCCTTTTTTTTAGTGCGGCTTTTTGGTATATATATAGGTTCCAACATCTCGAGGAACTGATGGAGAAGACCATATCTGTCCGCTAACATCTCATAAAAAGATGAGAAATCATGGAGCGGATGGACAAGATCCTACCTGTCTGCTAACATCTTGTAGAAAAATGAGAAGCTGCATAATTTGCAACATAGCCCAGCCCATTCTGGGGTTTTTTTTCAGCATCTTCACATATTGATGGATTTGCTGATTGATTGTATTATATATATTTATTCCACATGTAAGATCTTGCAGTTCAACTGCATGTCTCACCGAGACTTTGAAGAGAGATTCAAAGACTGACATTATTCTTTCCTGAATACACATTAATCAATCACTGTTGCTGAATTTAGACGTGTCCAAATGGAACTAAGAGGCAATTAAATCTTGACGGTCCAATTGCATTAAGAATTTACTCCAGGTCTTCTTCAATATCATGGTTTTGCTGCCATATTTTACTATGATATAATTAAACAATGCAGATTATGATTACACTAGAAGATCACTAGGAGACCTTTTGACCTTGGATGCACAGATCAACATTGAACTTTAAACTACCTAAACCAAGTCTGGGATCAGGTTGCCGAAACAGCAAATCTCTCATATCAAAGTTTGGATGAACTTGTGATATAGACATTGGGAACTTATAGCATTTTTATTAACGAATCCAAGCAAAAACAAGACAGTGCAAGGTTGTCGGAAAATATTAGAAACATTGAAACTAGAAAAATGTATAGCATTTGTTGAAACAGCATAATTGTAGAAGCCACAGAACTGAAAGAGACGTGTAGGGAAGGATCCAAATTACAGAACTTATAGCAAGCATACACGCCTTCAACTAAACAGCTCAACGTCACTCCTTTTATGGACTGGTTATGTATGCCATATCTATGCACAATGTACATATACACACACTGACCCATTATTTTGAAGTAAGTAATATAACTTGTATTATCACTGCAGAGACCAGATGACAGAATAATGGCAAGCGATGTGTTCAGCCTGATGTTCTAGTAACTCTATTCATATAGAAACTCATTTGAAGCTGCTGCTAAATCATCATAATCAAACATAGAGGCTGATCCATTCACTCTATTGCTGCTTAAATGTGGAGAAGGTAATTGAAGCACCCAAGAGTTGGTTCATCTCTTTCTCCAACAATTCCAGAAGTCTTGCCTTTGTCCGCCTGTACACCCAATGATTATGCTTTGTATCCCAGTCAAATCTTGCAGGGCCACTGTAATCGAAAACAAACCATAAAGGAATAGCTAAAAGGGTTATTATATATACATCTTCTGAAGATAACAAGAGCCCATCCTATTTTTGCAGTTAATAAACAACCAAAATAGAAGAAATGGATTCAGAAAAATTAGTGTTACAATCAACAAACAAAAGAAGTAAACAAAGAGGATGGAGGGCTTGTACAAACAAAGCTACATCATCTGAATTGGGGAGACTTCTCAATAACCTATGTTTGGGAGTAGAGGATAGCTAAAATCTAAAAAATGATATTGTGGGAAGATGTCTGATGCTCTGAGAGGTTGGCCCATTCTATAATCAGTGTCACATTCCCAAATGAAGCACATGGAGCTTACAAATAGGAATAAACAAGAGAGGTTTACCTCACAGGAGAGGAAAGCCATATCTGCCTATTTGGAGTTTGCTTATTGATGACATATGTTCCCAATGCTCCTAGTTTTATCGTTACTACCCCTTCCTGTATAGAGGAATAATTAGCATAGAAAAGCCTCCACAATCAAGTATTTTAATGGTTGTTTTTTTATCAAGTCAAGGCTTTTGCACTTACTGCATGATCTATGTCGAATCCATCGATATTGAGCTCCTCTGCTGTGTCCTGCATAATGTAGATCAGGATTGACAAATAGGAACAAAATCCAAGTGCAAAGCCAAGGTTGCTCTGATTACTCACATCGACTTTCTCTTGTATAAAATTAAGCAACTCGTCTGCAAGCCTATGAAACTCTCCCACATCAATCAATGAGCTGCAGGTAAAAGTGGAAAATTTCTTCATATCAAGCGCATGCTTCTTTAGAGGTCGAAATCTCAAGTAAGAACTTCCATCATTGAAAGCAAAAAACGAAACAAGATGATATGCTGTACAGTATGGTAAAGAGCATATCTACATTGTATACGAATCGTGCATCACATGTGTATTTTACACGCATTAGTACATAAGCAGATCGCATCACTCTTCATACAATTACATGCATACATGCATAAGCATATTGCATTACATCACATACGTGCACACATGCAAGCGTACATATCCAAAGGTACAGTCATCTAGGGATGCAATGATTTCATTCCAGAACTCCGCCGATGAATTCCCAGAATATTACGAGATCTAGGGATGCAATGAAGCTTGACATCCACTCATTTCCTGGCAAAGAGTCCCACTGGAACCTTGGTTTTTGGATTCATTTCACGGCAAGGAATCGTACCTGGAATCGAGAGGCGAAGGACCGGAAACGCTTTGGGCATCCGCTGCTTCTCCTTCCTCATCAGCCTTGGTACAAAAGGAAGGAGCCCACGAATACGAGCTCTGGATCAAAGAAGAGGAGGAGGAGGAGGAGGTAGAAGGAGGAGTGGGTGATGGGCACACAGAGCAGGGAGGTGGAGGAGGCGATGGCAGATGCGGGGAGGTTCTACTCGGAGCCCTAGCAAATCTTGCTCTCGTAGCGATGGCGAGGAGAGCTGCCCGCGAGTGGGGCAGCGGCATGGTGGAACAGAGCACTCACACAGGATCCCCCGAGCCCTAAAATCACAAGACAGTTCAAATTGTTTCTTAGTTCAAATGGGAAGGGAACAGTGTGGTTCAAATGGTGCCTCGGATCTGGAATCTCTCCCATTGTATGTGCTTGAAACTTTGGAAAGTATCACAACCCACGGATTCGACTCGTTTGTATCGTGTGCAAAAGAAATCGTATGTATTCGGAGCTTGAGTCGCGATTCGAGGCTCTGTCTAGCTGGCGTTTGTGATGGCGTTCTCAGTCGGTAAACAAGCCGCTAATGCTCATAAAACAGCGAGAGAGAGAGAGAGAGAGAGAGAGAGAGAGAGAGAGAGAGAGAGAGAGTTACAACTATGGATTTTGGATCATTGAAGTTCTTTGACTAGCATTGTATTTGGACTCGATCCCGCCTAGATGGTTGTGTGATTTTGCTGCTCGATTGGCAAATAGACATGTCTCTCTTATGCTAAAGACAAAAGGTCGCTCCAACAAAGCACACATTCCCTCGAGATAGTATGCCGACGACGCCCGCATTGTGCTATCGTGTCGTGAGGTACTTATAAGCGTAAGAACGAGCATCTAGATGTTCAAGTAGCGCTCGATTTTGTGGACATATTCAGGTTCAAGGAATATGTCTCGCCTCATTTGACAAGCACACACACATAGTCTGAAATTAAAGAGCTACTCATGCTAATAGTGAGAACTAGTGTTCAGCTTTGTGCACATATTAAGGTTTGAGGAACATCTCTCGCCTAATCTGACAAGCAGTCACACATTGTATGAAATGAAAGAGCTACTAATGCTAATAGTGCGAACTCGACATTTCAAGCTTTCCCACCATCCACTTGTTCGCTAATCATTGAACTTTATTTACTCTTGTCGTCAGCAATACGATTCAGTTGAGATGGAATCATATTCTTGCACAATTCGGAAGACACTAGCAAGCCGACTTGACTTGCGTGCTCGTCGTGTTTTATTGAGAAATAGAGATTTTGTACAAAATGGAGCAGGATTCTACTTGGGTGTGGTGAAATGTGTGTGGTCAAATATGTTTGTCAGAAGGGAAGCAAGATCCAAGGGTCTAGGCCCTGGCTAGAGAAGGAGATAACGTCTTCTAAAGGCCACCAGCACGGCCCATGAGACAAAACAATACAATCAATGGGAAGTGTGGCCTCAATCATCTGGGAACAGAAATAGCTCAATGGGCTAAGAAAGGTCCAGAAAGGGAGAATCGAGAAATACTACAGGGATGGTACCTTGGTCAGAATATATCCTACAGAACGCGGAAGCTACGTCTAATAGCCCCCCTAGAGAACGTTGAAGCAGCAATCAAGACAACGTTGGTAGTTAGTCGAGGCGGCGCCGGGTGCATCGTCGTCCTGCTTGAAGTAGCAGCAAGTGATGAAGTAGGCAGGGACCAATACGAGGAGGGCGATGACCTTGAAGAGGGCTATCCTATGCCAGATATGGCGGATGTTCTCGGCCACTGCGGCCTGACAGAGGCTGCAACGCGAGCAGAACCCGGTCGTGACCCCGGCCTTCCTCCACGCCTCGCAATCAGCCTGCGCGGCGGC
>JBBBWG010020323.1:0-13382 GCA_037176905.1 Azolla pinnata
ATGAGAGGTCTACCAGATAAAGATATACATCAAACGTCTACCATGAACAATTTGTCAAGGTACGATATACATCAAACGTCTACCATGAACGATTTGTCAAGGTACGACACCAGGAGTGACGAATGGAGATTGTGAGAAATGTCGCACATTTACTGTAGGATTCGAACCTACCGGGGAATGCCCATGAATAGATTTCGATTCTATCGCCTTAACCACTCGACCAAGTCAACCGTTTGAAAATATATTTTTCTCATCTTACCCATTGATGTGTGCGGCCGGGAGAAATTACCATATGGTTGTAGGGTCGTTGAACACCTGGGAAGCTGCATCAAAATAGTGTTGGACATGCAAGATACGAGAAATCGTAGGTCTTGCGAAGCGACCTTTCTTGGCTGCAAACTCTCGAAGTTTATTGGCTCAAAGTGGTCATGCCCAAACATTGAAGAACAAGAATTTCTTCTTAAATCTTGAGCATAGGGTTTGCTTGTATTTCTCTTGTGCATTGGTTGCAAGGTCTCTTTTGTTTGCCTTGTTTGAGCACATTGAGAAACACAAGGGTGGCGGGTACATGGAGGAGGTCGAGAGAGAAGAAAGTATTGGGGCAGGAATCCTTGATACAAGTATTCGGATTGCTTCAGATAGGGATTATACCTCTCTCAACGAGGATGAGAGAGACGCATGAGAGAGATGCATTTTGTACTCCCGTTTATGTTTCGTAAACATAACTAAACTGATATTTATGATACATTTAAGCCCTTTACACAATTTTGTATCATATTTAACAATCGTTTATAGTAAAAATCATTAGTTTGTTTTACTGACCTGACATTTTGTGTTGATTTGTTGAGAGAGATCACATGAAGTTGAGGAAGAATTGGAGCCCAAATTCGTCGAGGGAGAGCGCAAGTCGATCAAGAGTTCTTCACTTTCTGAGTATCATATAGGTATTATAGATCTCAATATATATATATATGATTAGATATAGGGCTAGTAATTAAGATAACAAACTAGGAAATTTTTTTGATTAGATTCAATGTGTAAGTTTGTTAAGAAGAAGAGCACGAGAGATGGCAAGAGCACGAGAGATGGCAAGAGCACGAGAGATAGCAAGAGCACGGGAGATCATGAGAGATAGCAAGAGCACGAGAGCTAGCAAGAGCATAAGGGAGGAAAAATGAGGGTGTGATTAGTGTATGGTGAGTGAGACCGATTATAAACCGGTCGGGTAAGGTCGGTTCAGGAAAAAAACGGCATTTTTTAGCCATTACAGAACGTCGCTAAGCGACACATAACGACACCGCTGACAACGACACTAACAACATCACTAAATACATCGCTGCACGACGCTAATGGCCAAATCTGTAGTAGTGTACCATCTCAGAAATAGACAAACGAATGGTACATAATAAAAAAAGTATGCTATCACTCCTATCCTTAACTTCATTGTTTTCTAATGTTTTTCCTAGACAAGAATTCGTAGGAGAAAAAGTAAAGAGAACTTAAAATAGATAAATTAATCTAATCAATTTAAGGCTACAGTTATGCAGATTCGTGCCTCTATTCGAAAAATATGTGAGAAGTGTAGATTGATTTACAGATGTAGACGAATCATGGTTATCTGTTAAAATCCAAAGCATAAGCAGAGGCAGGGATAGTGTAGAGATTCACGATATAAAAAGTGAATATATATATATTTATATATATATTTATATATATATATATATACACATATATATAAGAATTAGTAGACGCCTTCCATAATGAACAATCCATTAACTTCATCAAAAACAACTCTAAAAAAGGCTCGTCTTCGCAAAGGTAAATGCAGAGTCCAGAAAGGAATAATTCATGCTCAAGCGAGTTTCAATAATTTTTCAAAGACAGAATAGATCTATATAGGTAGTTGAATTTCAAAGCAAAAGGAGCATCAAAACGAACAGATGGGAAAACTCCGATCTTGGGTAGTAATTTCGAAGAATACTAAGGATCTGAAAAAAGGTTACTTTTTTTGTAATGATTTCTTTTACAAACCTCGTCCAACTTTAAGTCTTGAAACCGAGATCTATTGTTTGTTTATGTTTGCTATTGATTGTTTTTTTTAGTAAATAAAACTACAGGATAGTTCTATGCTTATGAATAGAAGATCTCGGCCAATTCTGTTGACTTTCTTATGTTGTTACCTATTAAATCAAACTGAAGTCGTTTTGATAATTACTACATGTAAAGTTCCCGCCCTAGTATTATAAAAAATTATAAGAATCATTATTATTTTTAAAATTGATCCTTTCCTAGCAATTGGATCTACTGATATAATAAATTTGTCTATTTTTTGGCAGTTCACCGCGAGTCGTTGCGTTCTTTTTAATCATTACAAAATATAAAGAAAAAGATATATTTTTAATTTTTGGAAAATTATGTTTTTAAAGACGCGCTTTCGTATAAATTGAATCATACAAACAAATTCGCACTCTTTCTCCAGGAGGGGATTTTTAAAGACTTGGGAGAAGGAGAATCTCTAGGATCCAAGAAAAAACTATCGATGTATTTTGTTTTCCCTCTATCTTCTATACTATCCGCCAATCTATGTGTGTTTTTTTTTATCCTTCCCTCGGATTTTTTCTTCTGAAAAAAGATTTTTTTTGCTTAGTTTGACAAAAAAAAGTATCCTGGGTGATAAAAGGATACCAACAAATGAAATAAAAAAAGAAGATATATCGAAATGGTCGAGTTTTATGCGAGATGTAGTCTCGACGTAACAAGGATTAGGAGGAGATAGAGATTCGCCTATACTACCAGAACTTGGACAAATTCAAAATGAAGGATTTAACCGTTTTGTTCACGAAAAATCACTTGAAGAGCTTAAGGGTTTTCAAAAAATTGAAGATAAAGATAAGGAAGTTGAATCTTGATCTGTTGGTGAAGAGAACCAATTAGCAAAACCTCCGACAAAAGATAGGGATGCTGCATATCAATGTGCCACATACTCATCTGACTTGTACACACCAACTTAATTAACTCGATACAGAGACGGATTAGTGCAAAAGGAGGTTGTATGTCTTGGGTCGATCCCTTGGATGGATTCAAAAGGAACATTCATTATAAATGGAATAGCAAGAGTTCTAGTCAATCAAATACTAAGGAGTCCTAGAATCTACTATAATCGTGAATTGGATCGGAGGGGACTTTCATCATGTACCAGCATTGTCATTTCGGACTGGGGAGGAAGATGTAAATAAGAGATGGATTAGAGAGATAAAATTTGGGTTCTCGAAATTAATGAAAGTATTTCGAGATATATCTTTGATGCAGTGAATATGCCAAAACTTCTAGAACATTCTAACTACATACTTTTCTCATCTTACCCATTGATGTGCGCGGACGGGAGAAATTACCATATGCTCGTACGGTCTTTGAACACCTAGGAAGCTGCATCAAAACAGTGTTCGACATGCAAGATACGAGAAAGCCTAGGCCTTACGAAGCGACCTATGTTGGCTTCAAACTCTCGAACTTTATTGGCTGAAAGTGGTTATGGCCATACATTAAAGAACAAGAATTTCATTACCAAAACCTCGGGTGTGGCTTGGGCAACTTGCAACTTGCATCACCTAGCAAGGTAAGTGGGTTTTCCTATATTCCTCTTGTACATTCCTTTCAACTGGCAAGCTCTCTCCTGTTTCCTTTGCTTGAGGGACCGGGAAACACAAGGGTAGTGAATACTTTCAAGAATAACTTAGAATTATCGCCTGGGACGAACCGAACCAAGAGCAAAACCTGAATTCGCCGGAGGGAACAAACATTTCGTTGATTGAAGGGTTCCAACCTATGCGGGCATTACCCAATAGATTTGAAGTCTATCGCCTTAACCACCCGGCCAAGTCAACCGTGTGAGCAATTTGATTTTAATAGACGGAATATTATTGATAACGCTTGATTTGCGAAGACGTGCAAGCTTCATAGTGAACTATCTTCATTTCACAACCTTGTTCAAGCGTGTCATTGAACAGTGTCAGAGAAGTTAATCTAGACGATATGAGTTTCAAGTGATTCGGGCAATGATTTGTAAGCTCCGTCACTGTAAAAGCAGAGGTGTCTGCGCACCTTAACCTCGATTAGATCATATGATTCGAGCCAGTTGCCTAGGAAAAATCCTAACTAAAAACCGAGAGCTATACGAATGTGCTAGTGACAATATTCAACTCCCATTAACAATAGTTCGAATATTTTCAGAGGCATGGAGAACTTTCGATGAGTTTCAGGAGGTGTCGCAATCTTTTTTTGAAGATGTGTAGAATTGTGTATGACTTATGAGAGGTCTACCAGATAAAGATATACATTAAACGTCTACCATGTATCGTACGCTTGGACTCGAACGGAATCCGAATGATTTTTCAAGGTATGACACCATCAGCAAAGAATGGAGATGCTGAGAAACGTCGCACGTTGACTATAGAATTCGAACTTACGCAAGCAATGCCCAATAGATTTCGAGTCTATCGCCTTAACCACTTGGCCAAGTCAACCGTTTGAAGACATATTTTATTCATCTTACCTATTGATGTGAGTAGTCGGGAGAAATAACCATATGCTCGTAGGGTCTTTGAACACTTGGGAAGCTGCATCAAAATAGTGTTGGACATGCAAGATACGAGAAATCGTAGACCTTGCGATGCGACCTATCTTGGCTTCAAACTCTCGAAGTTTATTGGCTGAAAGTGGTCATGGCTAGACATTAAAGAACAAGAATTTCACAATCAGGACAATGAATCGTGATGCATGGTGAATCGATGCACTACATCGACTTGCCATCCCAAACTGGTCTACCCGCATGGTGAGTCGATGCACCGCATCGACCTGCCCTTCCAAATGGGTCTAGTCGGATGGCAGGTCGATGCGCCGCATTGACCTGCCATGCGTGGCATGCCCATGCATGGCTACCATGCATGGGCATGCCATCCATGACAAGGCGCCACCCATGGCGCATGGTTTGGAGGGCGCATCGACCTGCTATGCGTGGCATGCCCATGCATGGGTGGCCACCCATGGCACATGGTTTGCAGGGTGCATCGACCTGCTATGCGTGGCATGCCCATGCATGGGTGGCCATGCATGGCAAGTCGATGCGGCGGATCAACCTGCCCTCCTTTCGAGGGCGGTGCAGGGCTGGTCGATGCACCGCATCGACCTGCCATGCGTGGTTGGACATGGAGGATATGCCAAGGATGGTAGGTTGATGCACCTTATCGACTTGCCCTGCGTTCCAGGGCGCAGCAAGGCGCATCGACCTTCCTTGCCTTTGGGTTGAAAATTAGGGTGATTAGATTCGATTGAAAAAGAAATGATGCAGTTCAGGATGTACGGGTTTTTTAGGGTTTGAGGTGACTTCTTGGATGGCTTACCTGGAAGGTCGTTTGCCTGCAGCTCACTTGTCCATGGTAGTTGGTCGGCACTCTCTTTCTGGCTCTTACAGATTGATGCTGCTCTGACTGTTGGGGCTCCGCTGACCAGTAGATGTGGGGCCTAGGGAGTTTGTTTGTCTTTTATAGGGAGGAAAAAAAAAGTACCTATGGTTAAATCTTAACTGTGATTAGGCCTAACTATAGTTAGATATTAGCTAGGGTTAATTTTTACCAACAGCTTGAATCTAACTCTAGTTTCATGCTTAACTACAGTTAAATTAAACTCTCCTGTTATTAGGCCTAACAGTAGTTAGATGTTAGCTAGGGTTAGTTTCTACCGACAATTTGAATCTAACTCTAGTTTCATGCTTAACTTCAGTTAAATTAAACACTAGCTAATAATTAACTTTAGTTGGGTCATGGTTTAGTTTACTAATAAGACGAGTTGGCTTGTATATAACATAATACAGATCAGTCTTTTTAATTATTGAGGGTCTGTAAGCATCGACCTGCCTTTGGTGGTTATTTCGTGGCTTTCAATCATCGTCACACAGATCTACAAACCCATTCCCTTGTCTCTATAAATCATTGTAGATGTCTTTAATTGATTCCGGGATATCGGTGGAGCCTTTCAATCTGTCGATCGACTCACGAATCTCAATCGACGATTATGATGCATTTCAAAAGTATCCAGAAGTTCTTGTCACTATACTGGATGATACAAATATTTCTTCATCAACTACTCCAATTAGTTTCAAGCGAATACCTTGTCGTATAATCTCTAAGAGATTTGACTTTCTAACATCATAACGTCAACTTTTGATAAACATTGCCAAAAAATGTTGCTCATCAGAATGCTTATCTAATTTTGGGAAAACAATGTTGAAACAAGTTTGTGTGCAATATTTTTCTTTAAATGGAGAAGAATAAGATATTTTTCTTGCCGATCAACTGCAATTAGTTCAAGAAGGTTCATCAACAAAGAGAGTCTCTTTTGAATAGTATCTCACTGTAAGTGATAGATGTTGTCGCAATGCTTTTAAAATTGCTTTAGCTATTCGTAAGATGAGGCTAAATAGGATTCAGCAACGATACAACTCTAGTGATGCATTTGTTGATACCGTAAGTGAAGATGTTATCGGAAAGAGAATGGTAGGTAACCATGTAGTTAACTAGATGAAAACTTATTTCAGAATGCATTGTTAGGTGATGCCAACTTCTGGTAGGCTCCATTTGCCTGACAATTAGACGTGTGATGAGTTGTATCAAATTTATAAACAGGAGATGGAAGCTCAAAAAGAAAGATATGTGCATTACAGCCAATTCACAAGATTGTGGAATGAAAATTTTGATAATGTTTTGATATCACGAAAGGTGCACATGGGTGTATGTGCAATATGTGCAAACTGAAAATCATGATAAAGGCCATTAGAACTAATGATGTAGAAAAGGATGATTGTCAAAAACTTTTGAATGAACATCGTGATAGTCAAGCTCGAGAACGGATGAAAGCTATGCATCATAGGGATAAAGCTCTAAAATCTCCCGGTCCTTATATGTGTTTAATGATTGATGGCATCGACAAAAAAAAACATGTTTGCCACACTTTACTCGGATTCCAAAAGATGTGTCTGATGAATGTTTTGTATTGATGCATCTCATTGGTTGCTTATTATACCATAATGTGGTCAAACCATATGTCCTTTTGACATACCCGAATGGTCCTAATGACCCCAACCTTACCATAAGAATAATACAAAGGGTATTATATTCATGGATTGGGCCATTGCCCCTTGTGATGTATTTGCAGTTGGACAATTCCCCAAGAGACAACAAAAAACTCAAGTGTCTTTGGATATTTGAGTATGTTGGTGCATAGGGGTTTATTTAAAAAAGTGAAAGTGAACTTCTTATTGGTTGGTCATATTCATGATCACATTGATCAAATGTTTAGTACATTTTCTAAGAAGCTTTCACGTTCCGTTACATTTACATTACCAACTTTGAATAGTTTGATATGTGAATCTTATACACCTAAACCAGAAATGATACACCTGACGGAGGTGTATAATTTTAAAAGATATGCATAGGGTACAGATGATGAAAATATCCGAATTTTTGCTCCATTGCATAACATCAGTTTCAATCATGTATTTTTGATAAAACGGGATGAAGCAAATAATATAACATTGTTATATGCAAACCAATATTCATCATCGACCCAATGGGAACCACAGTGCGGTTACCGTTTTCTATTGCAATTGCCAACTTCTATAGTAATATATGGTGCTAAGAAAATGCCATATGAGGACCGAAAGCTATTAACCATGAATTCAAAATTTCCAGATAAACAACATTTTTGGATACAATCTCTAGAGGTGAAAAGGAAACATATAGAACATACAAAAAGGTATGTTGGGAATCAAGATGTATCATGGTGGGATATTTTCTTTCTTGATTAGCAAAAGATCATTGATTATTGCTTGCATGGTTCTTGGCCAATATCTATGCCTTTCTCATGGACTCTTGATAGTAAAAAATTATCGGAATTTTCTGACACCCTTTCGGATGAGCTTGCTAAATTAATTCGGCCTGACCAAAGGGATATTTATGTTGGACCAAAAATGTCAAATGAGGCCGAGGCAGGGTGACGGGGAAATTTACAGGAAATAGAGGTTGGCATGTTAATTGCAATGTTGAGAAAGGATGATGAATTGGGTCATCCATTTTGGATAACTAAGGTTTTAAAGGTATCAAAAAGTGAAGGTGATAATAAGCTTCTATCCTTGAAAGTTAATTGGTATCACACTACTTCTCAAAATGTTTTTTTTGGAAAATACAGTTTAGAAATGATCGGTATAACATCTAGGAAAGGAGCTAAACGAAGAAAGAAAAATGCCCGAAGGATAACAACCCTCAATTTGGAGGAAGTCGATGTTATTATCTATGCTTTTACCTTAACAAAATCAGGTCATTTAAGGAAGTTAACGATTAATATGATCAAGGAGAAGTTAAAGATGAGAAGCACATAAAAGGTGTGCCGCCAAACGAGATCCTCAACTCACAATCCTGCTGATGTTGGATTACATTCGGATGAGGACAATGCTCTAATTAACAGTTCAAAAGAGGATGAAAGCTCCAATATGTCTATAAGTGGTTCTAATAACGAAGAATGAGATATTATTGGCCAATTTTGCGGGTTTAACTGTACAACATCATTGTATTATATTTTTTTGTAATATAAAATCGTGTAATTATTACATTTTTCTTCTATTTTTCAACAGATTGCTGAAAAAAACAATGCATATATACATTCTATAGCTTAAGGCTTAATAGATAGTGATCAAGGTCGCTATATATTTAGTATTAAAGGTCAATGTAGCTGATTAATAAACACTTTTCATTCTTCCAAATTAAAAGAAATATAGTTATTTCAAAACCATTCAAAATTTGGATGAATTTACATTTCTTTTGATTTCTCCGGCTGTAACAAAATTGCAGGATTTTCAGCCTCTTTTTTAATTCATATGATACCAGCATCAAAGTATTTTAATCAAACACCCAAAACCTACAGATTTCTTGCAGAATTTTAGGGAATATTCCAAAAACTTCTTCTTTTGCGCAATATTACCTGTTCTTCACGCAATAGTGTTTGGTCAACCTGACGTGAAGAGGCAGCAAGGAGAGATGGAGTAAATAATGATGGTGTTATTGGAGCAATTATTGCGGGGACAACAGACAATGGTTGGGTTGGAGAAATCTCTAGATGGAGTGCGGACGAAGGTGGGACTTTTTAGCGGACAAAATATCAATCGATTCATGCGGATCTGTGAAGGTGAGATGAGTTTCAATGGCATCCCGAATGTGATGAAGGTAACAAGTTTCTCATGAGCTTGTTCTTCAGGCATATATGGACGAATCCCGACACTTGAAGAGGGGAACACTACTTGGGTGGTGTTCAAAGAGGCTATAATGAATGCCTTCAACCTTGATGATTCAGCCAAGGTGACCCGACGAGATTTTGAAGATTGGGTGGCAAGTAGGAAGTTTCTCTCCATCATGAGCACCCTTGAGGAGAAGTATAATAAGCTTTCAACTCGTGACCGAACCTTTGTTGCAACCAGACAAGGTCATGCCCTTCCTACAAGCGGTAGATATTCAAGAACGGAAAGATCTTGGTCTTCTTTTAGAGGATATATAGGGAACGAATGCCCTTGTGAACGATTAGGAGTATGTGAGGACCGCATGTAATCGACTCTCCAAGTTTCATGATCATGGCCATGCCAACATTGAACCTTCAACCTTGACATTTGTGTTATATCAACTTATCTGTCGAGCCATTTGGCTTGTTTGATAATTATTCGTAGATGTATATAAAAGGTACAATCGAGCATTCCGGAGAATTCATACAACTACGGCATGTGGCACTACATGCAGCCTCCCTGCTCCTTCATGTGGCCTCCCCTACCCCCAAGCCCATCCTATAAATTCAAGCCCATTCTAGATTTCTGCAAAAATCATTGATGTGGCTTTCCGTTTGGATCTATCTCCTCATCTACATCTTCGTCCCGTATTTCATTGTTCCCTCCTCGAGCTCCCCTACCCCCAAGCCCATCCTATAAATTCAAGCCCATTCTAGATTTCTGCAAAAATCATTGATGTGGCTTTCCGTTTGGATCTATCTCCTCATCTACATCTTCGTCCCGTATTTCATTGTTCCCTCCTCGAGGCTTGTGTTACTAGTAATATTCCAAACCATGCTGTACCACTACCATGATTTAGAGCTTGTTGATGCTTTTTGTCACAAGGATCATTAAGATGGGGATAGTGTCATGATCATGGCCATGCTAACGTTTGAACCTTCAACCTTCAAATTTGTATTATATTAACTTATCTATCGAGCCATTTACCTTGTTTGATACTTTTTTGTAACTATATGTAGAAGGCACCATCGAGCATTCTAGAGAATTCATGTAGCTACGACATGTGGCGCTTTGGTGGACTAGCTTAGATATGGTCCCATCGATCGTACTTGGTAGCCTGCAACAAATGTTATCAATGCTCTAGACCTTGTTGATGCTTTTTGTCACAAGTATCAATGGCAAAACCTAGTCCTTTATCATTAAGAGGGAGATAGTGTCATGATCATGGCCATGCTAACGTTTTAACCTTCAACCTTGACATTTGTATTATATCAACTTATCTATCGAACCATTTACCTTGCTTGATACTTTTTTGTAACTGTATGTAGAAGGCACCATCAAGCATTCTAGAGAAGTCATGTAGCTATGACATGTGGCGCTGCATGCGACCTCCCTAGTCCTGCATGTGGCCTTCCCTAGCCCTAGGCGCCATATTTGGCTCGACAAATTATCGATGGTTCAAGAAGATGATCCTACCCAAAGAAAGATCTAGGATATGTGGAACCAAAGCCCATTGTAGAGCAATCGGATAGAACAATACAAAAATCATCTCAAGAAATTGCACTAGAAGAGGTAATAATAGGACTTAAGGAATTAACTTTGATTGTTGCTCAAGTGGTGGAAATGCAAAAGGTTAATGAAGAACTTCCATGAAAATCATTTGTGTAGAGATGCATATGGTGCAATAGTACTAAGCACGAGAGAAGGGATTGTCTTGAATACGAGGATGTGGTCTGACGAAACATTGTTTACTTCCAGAATGGTAAAATTCATAGTACTTTCAACAATCAACCGCTTAATCCAAATTGGAGGAATGAGGAATGAAGAAGGTTATATATAGAAGATGTGAGAGCACAAGGTGTACAACAATCAAGCTACTACATGACTTCTGCGACAATCCAGGTGGATGAAGGAAAGAGCTCCGATCCCTCTTGTACATTAAAAGGAAACCGAGTAGAAGTATCTCCAATGTTGAAATTACACAAGATATTAGCTTTAGGGCTTATTCTGATTGTTTGAATATTAACTAAACTTGTTGTCGCCAGACTCTCCTCTTGTCAAGACTCTAGACGCCTTTTGCCTTGTTGCACTTGACTGGAAACAACTCTACTCTTAAATGTCACTATCTACTATCTATTCTTAATGTCTAATCCTTCACTTTGTTTGTGAGTTACAATAGTTCTTCCCTCTTTCTTCTTTTGAACCTCCAATTGTTTGTCACCCACAATCACATGACAAACTTCACTATTTCCATTTGAATGAATCATATTGTTTGCAACAATTATGCTTCCACTCTCTAATTGTTTCTCCTCCACACCATTGAGGATGTTAGAACAACTAGAGATTTTCAGCACTTCTTTTACCAGAAGCATTTTACCTTTTTTATTATCCACTATAGGGTGTTTCTTCCTCCATACCTATTGCCAGTCGTGAGCATGGACACTTCCTCCTTGTTGATATATACCTTGCTCTTGTTGCATATATTGTTGCTTATCCACCTGCTTTGCTTGGGTAGACGATCTGATATCATCTGTTACCATATCACCTATTTCTATTCCGTTCTTATGTTGTTGAGTATTCCTTATTTGTTTTCCAGGGTTGTGGTAATTCCTCACTAAGTGACTGACCTGCCTGCAAGCAAAGCATTGATTTGGAAGACCTAGGTATTCTACTTTTTTATCTTTTCTTCCTACTCCTAGAAGTTGTAGATGCATCAGTTCTGGCAAGTCCTTCACTCTAGAAACTAGCAATTTCACTGATGGCATGCCCATGGACCTTAGTAGCCTTGATGCCATTGTATCCTCTGTTTCAAGCTGTATCCCAAGCTTTGCTCCTATACTTGGCAAGAAATCCATATAATCGAGAGGAAGATGAGAAAAAACCATTGTAATCACTACAAGGTATTGGGTCATTTGCTACGACAGTTTGTTGCGGCTAGGTGGCAACAAATTTTTTCAAAATTGCGTCACATTTGTTGCGACATTTTTCAAAAATTCTGACATGCCATTTACCACAACTATATAAATGTATATAACTGTACGATTTGACGTACCTATTACCACGACCTTGCTGCAAATTTACAACAATACTCTATCACAAATAAGATTTGAACCAATAACCTCATTTCACACAATTAAGTGATCTAACCAATTGGTCTAACAAATAATTACATAAAATATTTAGCAAATATATCTTTATTACTATTATTTACAATGGTTGAAATGTATAAATCTATTCATATACAAAGCAATATGCATGAATATATATCTAAATATCCATACAAATCTACACATGTAGATATACATGAATATATGAATATTTATGCGTATATATATGTATGTGTGCATATACAAGCGAATATGAATCAAACATGTACATATGTAGGTGAATATGCATGTATTGATGGATATACAAGTGAATTTGCATGTATTTTTCGATATACAAGTGAATGTTCCTGTATCTGACCATTTACAGGTCAATCTACATCAAACATGTATATATATAGATGAATCTGCATATATCTATGCATACATACACAAACATGCATGAAAAAATGAATATTTAGACGAACATGCATGTATGTATGCATATACAGATGAATACATACTAATATAAGTTAATTTGCAGCTATGTTGCAGCAAACAGTGCCCATATTTTAGCAAAATGTGCATGCCGCATGTTTGCCATTCTTCCCAGGTGTATGCTCCATTTTGAACACCAAGTAAACTATTTTGATGCAGCTTCCCAGGTGTTCAACGACCCTACAAGCATATGGTAATTTCTCCCGGCCGCACACATCAATGGGTAAGATGAGAAAAATATGTTTTCAAATGGTTGACTTGGCCGAGTGGTTAAGGCTATAGAATCGAAATCTATTGGGCATTGCCCGGTAGGTTCGAATCCTATAGTAAACGTGCGACATTTCTCACAATCTCCATTCGTCACTCCTGGTGTCGTACCTTGACAAATCGATCATGGTAGATGTTTGATGTATATCGTACCTTGACAAATTGTTCATGGTAGACGTTTGATGTATATCTTTATCTGGTAGACCTCTCAT
>JBBBWG010020334.1:2460-13198 GCA_037176905.1 Azolla pinnata
TATGTATATTACATGTAATAAGATATCAATCTTCTTCAATATCGACTTTCGTCAATATGATGGTTAGATGATGAGTGGTGATTAATCCACTTGTTGGTGCTAGCTATATATACCCTCGTTGACTTTCAATGCATCAGATTCTTCAATTGTTATGAAATTTGGATAAGGATCATATAGCTGACAAATTATTGTACCAGCCGCCAAGTTGCACGGCCGGCTTGAACTATAATAGTATAATACGATCGATGCTTTTAATCTAATACCGTTGCTTTAATCAATTGCTACTGGGGTGATCAGCCATACCGTTTATCCGCACTCTACTGCATCTTAGATTGTAATTCAATTCATTTGTGTCCTGCAAGCTTCATCTAAATGCTACTGATTATTGGTCATCAACCATGCAAAAAACAAGGCCGGCTGAAGTTTTAATTAGAATGCATGCGCTTCAAGACATGAACAATATCATTGGAAAATATGACGAAAGCGAAGATCGTAGCCAAATCGCCGTTAGCAAGAGTTAGCTTGCTCGAGAAGTTGTTGCAGGCTGAAAATAGCACAGATCAAAGATTTCGATGATGTTTTTGTAACATTTGCACATCTCGATAGCTCAAGTGCGCTGTTTGAAAGTGAGTGATCTTGGGTTCAAGTCCTCTTTGAACATTGTCACCAGCTCTTGGGTGGTCCGAGTGTTCCATAATAGGTGAAGTTGTTGACTTTCGTGTATAGAGATGAATCGTGCAGCCAGATCTGTTCATAAAGTCCTATCAAGGAGATACCTAAAAGACTAGTTAGGCTGTTCTACTCGGAACAAACGGCTGAAAGACTAGAAGAACTAGAGACTTTCTTCTGTCAAGAAGATAGTGATCTTAGATAGTCACAACTCAAGCCACTCGGAGCAAATCTCAAATATGTAAACTAATCACCGATGCGACACCGTTTGTTGCCATTGATTACAAATGGGATGTTATCACTGCTCGCTATCGACATGATTTCAATGTAGATCTCATCTCTACCTTCTCAATGCAACAACTACGAACGTTTCTTCTCTTTCTTCACAATGCAACAACTACGGACATTTAATCTCTCGCTTCACAAATGCAACAACTTACTGCCGTAGGATTCGCCTCATTTTGCTTGCAGAAAGACACCTCAAATTGGTAAAAGCCCACAGGAAGGCAACAATTAAGATCTTCCAGTCAAGATCAGTTTCTTTTTGAAGAGATGGGAAAGGTGAATATGGAATCACAGATCACATTCCTGTTCATAATAATGTCATATTTAGTACTAATTCTGTGTGGAGATAAGGATATTCATGCGGGCATACCTGTACCCAATCATATCGAATTCCTCAGAAAGACTCTTACTTGGAAGTTTATTGAAAATCAATCAGAGGACAAGCGAATCCCCTGAACCTGTCAAGCAGATCAAATCAGAGACATCTCCCCATCACTATTAAGCACAAAAATAGCAGCATCCTCCCAATGGAAACACATTTGAATCCGACATCTGAAGGCTGATGCGTAGCAAGGTGCCTTCAGCAAGTACGGAAACACACAAATGCACTCATACCTTCGTTCCCGAAGATTTTAGCTACAGTATCGTCTGAAAGTCCCATAGCTACATAAAAAAATTAGAACGCAATACACAAGGTTATATCACCAGTTACTGACCATCTATAAAGAGGGGGCACCTCTGGAAGAGCACAACAGGTTCAGAGTACCAAAACTACGGTAAGATAGAAACATCAATGCTTGCGCAGGAAAACTAGAATTTGTCGTTAAATATTTGTATAAATTTCGAGTTGCGAGATACCCTGTTATGTGCCAACTCAAGCATGCTGAATATCGGCTGAGTATACGCTGTCAGAAGATGTTAGAAAGCATTTGTTTTAATAGAAAGAAGGGATTGTGCTGTGCAGGCCTATCATCGATCAAAATGTCGCCACACCCATCATGCATTTTGCACATAGTAATGGATCAGGACACGCTTCCTGAATGCCTGCCTAGATCAAATCAGAGCGAAGTTCCATCCTGAATCTTCTCCAAAGGACACTGTTAGTCCCAGATCATTCCCTGCACAATAATAAGAATCAGCATTTAGCAAAGAAAAATTGACTTAAGGGATATAGGACATGCACAATTCTAAGTATATAAAGAGGGAGATTTGCCACACTAAAACAACGGAAAATTCATGATGCATTTAGTGGGCCAAATAAAATGTGCATGATGTGGAAGTCACACATCCAGAATTTCCACATGAATCAGAACCACAGAGCTGTAATTTGCTAGCAGCTGAAGCTTGCCTCAAATAAATTTACAACCCAGTACTATCCACAAGATTGTGGAGAACTAGAAAAATTTCTTGAATGAGCATGGGACATAAACCTTTTCCTTGCACAACCTCCCAAGTACAGTGTATACCAGAGTGGGGTGGAGCCAAGTTAGCTTAGCTGCATCTGTACATACATTTTTACGGCATACCCAGTAAAGATTACTGACTCAACCAACCATTAACATGTGCAGCATTTATGTAGTACTATTATCACCAACAAAAACTTGCAACAAAAACTTCTATCTGCTCTTGTTAGAAAGAATACACATCCAAGATAAGGTTCTCTAAATAATACAGCAGTAATATGGCACCTAGCCTGACATAGGCTAACATTAACTCTCCCTCCATCCTCAAAGAATGTTCATATACGAATCATTTCACAAAGAATAATTTTCAATGCTCCAAACATATTGACAAACACATTGTCCATCGCATACAAATAGATTTATTATATTGAAAACGGTAAGCCCTCTTGATGCATTAATAATAATAATAATAACTATACCTTCTAAGGCAATCTGGAAGCCCTACTTTGCACCAGTCCTGCATTTTGGTATGGATTGGGTTGTGTGGCACTGCTCCTATAATGAACCAACGAATTCAAAAAATGAAGTACAATTGCTAATGTGATAAAAAAACCTAGTGATCCATTCATTCACCTGACTGCTTGTCTGTTTCCGAAATTGTCGCAATTATCCATTATGGTTGTCTCAGACACTACAAATGGCCCACAAGATGTTTCCAACCCGTTAGTTGAATTTGAAGGCAAGAAATGGACATCTGACTTTGAACCACCAGTAACAAATGTAGCCCCTGATTGCTGATATTTAGATGCAAAACCATCTCCAAGGATACCAGGACCTATGATACCCTGATGCATATGAAGCTGCGGCAAATATCCTTCCCATCTACCAACTGTACCTGCATTCTCAGGATGTGCCACAACCTGCAATGGATTTCCAGCCCTCCGTGCCCTTTGGAACTGGGCATGAGCAACAGGCGTGACTGCAACTGTAGGTGGCCAGTTTGTACCAATAGATGTTGGAGCTAATGCAGCAGCAGCGACCTTCGCCACTGCAGTTGTGGCAGAAATTATAGCATGGGCACCTTCACGCAGATGCACAAAATCGCCGTCTACAACAAATAGCTGAACAACAGAAGAAATGAGAACAAGGACTAACAAACAGCATGGCACGGGACGGCACGGCACAGAAGGAACAACAACTACCTTTGGATGTGAGCTGATAAATTCATCTAACCGCCCATATTTCTTTTTGTAGTCATGCCAATGATGAGGAGCGAGCATCTTCCCAAGCCGGTTCGGAAGCTATAATCAACAAAATATATACTTCAGAAAAGAATGTGAAGAAATTTTATGTTCAGTATCAGCTCTTGTTACCGTTGTGCTAATTTTAATGCGAGCACTGGCCTCAGATGGAATCGCTCTTACAAGGCATGCCAAAAGAGACCTCTCATCCAACAAAATGGGATTGCTAGACCTTCCATTAGCCTCTAAACTTGCAGCATTAATCAAAGAGCCATTTAAAGCTGTCTGGTTGTTCTGCCTTAGCTTGAATTGATCATCAAAATTTATATCAGAATGATTTGCAGGCATCGGAGGTCTGCTTCCGGATTCTTTTATCTCCGGTCCCCTCCCCATGCTTGAATCTCTTTGATCTACAAGATTTTCATCAGCAGACTGCATTCCACAAAAATAATGGGAAGATGAGAAACCAGCATGAACAAAAATGACAAAACTAGACATTTTTAATTGCTTACCTTCTCGTGTTTTTCAGTATCCCATTGATAATTTTTTTCCTGTTTTTCATTCTGTGTTTGGTTCATACGATCTTTGGCCTTATTATCATCTTCAAAACTTTGTCCTTGAGATACTTGCCCTGAATGCTTCTCGCCAGTTTGAGTTACATCTTGCTTTAGCAGTTGATGCCTAACAGCAGACTGAGTACCTGGCATGTTGACCAAGTGAGTAAAATCTTTGTTTTGGCTTCCTGTCAGCAATGTGAGTTGGGGCCCTCCATGTTGCTGCTTATCAGTATCCCTTGCTTCCAACGAAATATGAGATTTATTTTCAGGAAAATGACTATACACTTGTAACTGTTGTGGATGAGGTAGCTGAATTTGGGGAGATTGTGTTTGCTGGACTAGCTTAGAGTGTTGAATTGCCTATAAACATGTCATCAAACTCACTTCTTACTAACCCCAGTGTAATGCTTCATCAAACGATAAATCATGGGAGAGAAAAATGAGAGAACCTGCACTGGTATCTGCTGTTGCGTGAGCATAGAGTTTGTGAAGTGACTAATAGGCTGAGAAATTTGAGATGGAAGAGTTGGCACAGATGTAACTATTCCTTGTGGTTGGGCACCAAACTGGTGAAGCACTGTAAGTGTAGTAACAGGAAGAGCAGAGGCTGAGGCCATATGCTCTATAGGTTGAGAACCAGCAACAGACAGACATATTTCATGGTCCTGCATATTGTTTTTTGAATCTTTAGACTACAAGATACAAAATTTTCCTCACATCACCAAGGACATACAAAAACTACCAATGTACACTAACCTGATTGCTTGTAGAATTTACTCCATCTGCCAATTTGTTCGTTACAGGGTCTGTTACATTTGATTCCTGCACATCTTTAATAGTACTTGTGTCACCTGCACTTTCAGAACTACCTTCAGCATCATCACTGGAACCATTTCTCAGCAAACGGTTCTGTTCTTTTACTTCGGCCAGCTCTGCTTTCAATCTTTGAATTGTTTGCATATGATACCTCTCAATGTCAGCCAGCTAAGAAAAACCCCAAGTTAGTAAAATGTCTCATAAGTTCAAACAACAGACACTATCCAATAAATTTTCATATTCCATGAAATCATTGAGTTGTGGAATATCCTGAGATTAAACACAGTGATTTAAGGAATTATAACAACTCAAGGGCACAGAAAAAATTAAATGAGAGACAAAAGTTCTATTTCTATCAGAAACTCTTTACAAATATGAATTCACTTAATACTTAAGACAGCTTGTAAATGAAGGTACAAATCCTGTCTTGAACCAATAAGAAGTGGAGTCAAAGTGTAATTCGGAAAATAGATTTCGCTAACAATGCAGACTAGTAAACATGCATTTTTCAAAAACTCTTCTAGTATACAATTCTCAAACATCATGTCAGGATTCCAAATGAATCAGAAACATAAACCCACTTGTTCTTTAGTCTCACTAAATTGTGATACAACTACAGCAACAAATATATGAAACAATATAGATGCAAAATCCTGCTTCAATAAAGCAACGTACCTGTCTCTGCTGACCCAACCAAATTTGGTTCAACTGCTCAGTACGATCCCGGAGCTCCGCATGCAAGGAGCTATTAGTATTTGCATGAAATGCATCAAGTTCTTGTGCACGCTGTATCCATGTTTGGGCCTCCCTTAATTGTTCTTCTTTGAAAAGAACTGTCTCTTGGGCAGTTCGTTGCTGAAAATAAGAGGAATTAGCTTATGTCAGCACGAATATCATTATTGCATTTGATGGCATTACAGTTAGTCTAGCAACCACAAAGCAACATATATGGCAAGTGCATAATCAAGTACTGCACAAAGCCTTGGCCATAAGATCCCTAATTTCATAGAAACACTTGGTAACATATATTTTGTCATAAATACCGGAAAGTATCAAATTTTGTAAATTGTGCCAACAAGTAAAAATTACTTAGAAAGTTTCTTCTTTTCATCAAAGTTACTCAATTCTGGAAAGCAATATAATGAACACCAAGAATCTAGAACAGAGATCACAGCCCTCGGTGATATCCAAACATCTATCATGCATGACTCCCATGTTTCACTCATTAGTACATGTTACAAAAGAATTGCTTCTCTTAACATAGAAAGGAGTATATGTATCTGTGCTTGACATAAACACAAAACAGTAAAACATACATGATCTTAGCATAATGTTCCAAACAGAATAAAGACATAAAATTGCACAGTTAAGACACTTAAGTCTACCCAGTCCACAAAATACTTACTTGTTCCTCTGTCTCTTTCAACTGTCTTCCCTTCTCCTGTAATTGTTCTTCTAAGTTCTGCAATTGGGATAATAACTGGGCCTTCTCTCCTTCAAATTCTGCAAGTGCATCTTTCTGCTCCACCAACAGAGTTTCTCTTTCACGACTGAGAGCACAATAATCAGATATCAGAAATTGTTACATTAATCTACATTCGGAAATTTATGCAGAAAATTGTTACCGAAGTGTTGCAAGCTCACTGGTTTGTTCACGTAAAAGTCCATCTTTTGCCCAAACCTGAGGAAAAGCCGATGAACAATAATGACCTCATATGTTAATTTGAGGGAGAGAGCAAGAATAGATAGAAGTAAAGACCATACAGTTTACAATTGTGTGCACAACTCCGAACAGTGATGAATCAATAAGTTCAAGAGTGTATGCAAGTAAAATCTACTAATCCACCAATTTTATTCAGAAAGAATATCATCACAAAACTAAATCAGACAAGAACTTCACCTTGAGGAGCATACAATTCGACAAACACTTCGTGCACAGAAACTACAGCTGATTACATTGTACTACGACTATCTATCTATCTATCTATCTATCTATCTATCTATCTCTATATATATGACAATATGATTTGATAGAGAACCAAATTGTTACAACCACCATTCCAAAAGATTCATGCCCACATAAACGCATCTTGATTTGATGCCAACGTACATTAATAATGTATTTTGCTCAAAAGTTTTGATGATGCTCATGATAATAATGTCCAAACATTTTCACTCAAGCCAGCACCTTAGCACCCAATGTCATCTGATTCGAGAGTCACAAATTCTACATATCATTTTCTGATTGGTCAAATAACATTAATAAACATACAACATAATTAATTCAATTTCAGGATAAATATACTGACAGCTCACGTTGTTTGGCACTGTGGATTAATCTTGAATAATGTTCCAGAAATTTTAGGCCAGCCTACCCCAAGGCAAACCAGAAAAATTTTACAGATTGATACCAAGTCCCTGACGAATATACATTCATTATGTTTTCATAACAAACGAGAGTCATCCCAGGTTATTATATTCTTTTTATAGTCACCACCAGCTATTTATTTTCCCTGAACTGTAACCTATATCCTAAAGATCTCCGTTACAACAAAAGAACGTTAAACAAAGAGTTCTACCTGGTTGACAGCTTCACTGGCCTCTCTTTGATTTGCATGCAACTGACGCTCCCTTTCCTCAAGTTGTTGCTGCAATTCATGCACTGTGCGGTCTCTTTCTTGCAATTGTTCCTGAGCAGAAATTCTGCATTAAACGGTATATACTAAAACACAGGTATGCCTGCACATATGTTGCTTCCCTGTGGGTGTTTACATACTTATGTATCGCCATAGCCATGTATATACTGTGTGGTTGTATCTAGGTGTGAATGCCTGCCTTACTGTACATACTTGTATGTAGTATGTACACACATGTAAGGTGAACACGCAGGTATGCACATGAATGATATATAGGTAAGTACTTATGCAGGCACACATACACGTGTGTACAAAGGTAGGTAGGTGGGTGGGTCTATGTGTGTACTTATGTGCATCTATGGAAGGATGAACATAATGTAGACATAGTTCTGTATGTAATTGGATAGATATACATGCATGATGCCACATCAATTTATCAATTAGAGCATTATGTTCTCATGAAAAAAATCCTAAAATCTTTACCGAACTTACACAGAGAATGTCTACAATACCTTTAAACTAGATACAATGGTTGCATGCTGCTTGGACTGCTCATCAAAACTGTTTTGCATTCGCAATACTTCAGATCGTGCAATGAATTGTCCTCTAAGCTCTGCCTCCAACCGCTGAAGTTGTTCCCTTTTCCGTATGACATCATGCAAACGTTGCTCTAATGTCTCGTTGAAGTGCTTTGGACTTGGTTGATTGTTTGATGTTGCATTATCATCAGAAATTTCGGAAAGCTAGTATCACAAAAGCTAACATCAATCAGTACAGGCTGAAATTAACATTTACCAAAATTCAGAATGAGAAACAGATGCATGGTTGAGCTTTACATAAGTGCATATAAAAGCTTCTCAGGCTATCTTTGCAAGGCTGTTGAGAATATGAAGATACATGTGCATTTGCTGAAATGATTTCAGCATATTTACAAAATGTATTTCTCGGCTTCAGCAACAGTACTAAATATCGCATTGGAAATCTGGATTTTATTTACAAATAAATGAGGAAAAACTACTATTTTTTCTGAGTGGATATCAAGGAAATACTTCAGAGTTCCCTGACAAATCATAATGAGCAAATCAAACACAGGCAGGAAATGCTAACTATTATACAATCTGGAAAGCACTATACAACAGATTTTTCATTGCCAAGATATATGAATCACAGTATCTTGCATTATTCTTTGAGCACATCTTTCAGAAACATATCATACAAAATGTTGAGCAGACTGAAAACGTTCAATAACGATGAACACCATGAAAAACTTTTGTTATCAGGAAAGTGTAACACTTTCAAGCTACAATGAAACACGTACAAGCATAGTGGAATACAGATTTATTTATAGTAAGCACAAGTAAGGAAGACTCCTTCAAGGGAAACAAGAATCAGAATAGCTAAATAAAATCATGAGAATTTCAAATTAGTTTTATAATATGTCATGAAAAGTACATAGTAGCTGAATAAGTCATCAAAGCAGAGGAAATCTGAGTACAACATAATGTATCATAATAATTGAAAGCAGATATTTTTTTGTAAAATGAAGAGAACCAAAAATTTCTTTCATAGTGAAAAGCATTATCAAAAGGCACGAAATCAAGGTAAGGAAAAAAGTGAAACTGACATCTCCATCACGTTTCAGAATTTCACTGTTAAATCACTGCCTGATAAAACGATTAGCAAGCGACGAAAACAACAAAAAATGGCAACGCCATAGTATACAATGAGATGCCCTGAGCTTCATTTTTCTCGTCGGAAACAGTTAGGATAAGAAGACGTGTATATGATATACAAGATAAACACAGCCTGGAACTTTAAAAAAAAACTGCCTTTATGGAGAAAAAGACGCATTTTTTTCTGTGAAGAAAGAGAACGCACTCATGTATCTGACCAAAAGTAAACAAACATCTATTCCTGGGAAGCAAAAGAGGTATGAAACGCAAAAAAAAATACCAATCATTCTATCTGTGACGAATAGTGTCTACCGTGCCAGAAGCTAAAATAAGAGCAAATCCGTGCAAGTAGCAAGAAAAGAACTTATGTTTACATGAAGAAATAAAAGCAATAAAACAATCGCATGGTGATGATGGGGAGTTTGTAAATTGAGAGGGAGAAATTGTGACAGGAATGTGTACCTCATCATAATACTTGTGGCTCTCACCATTTGAGTGAGCTTCTTGAGAGAGGCGATGATCCGAAACATCACCCGAGCTACCATTGTTGCCGGAAGAATGGAAACGTAGGCCATGAGAGAGAGCACTGGCGTCGGCTCGAAACCCGTGGTTTGCTGCCATTCTAACTGATCCGTTTGCTCTGATCATGTGCTGATCTTCAGTATTATCCATGGGAGAAATCCTTTCCCTAGAAGCCGCACCAGAAATAGCTCTCCACTCTTTTCTTCCGATCTGGTTATTCTGCATAGCAAGGATCGAAAGATGACCTTCAACTGCAGCTTCCATGTCCACGACCTTCCAGCTGTTCTGCCTTCTTCTTCTTCTGCTTCTTCTCCTTCTCCTCCTCCTTCTTCTTCTACGAAAGAATAAAGGAACGAACTTGCGGTGAAACGAGGAGTAGCATCTCGCAGAAGATAAAAGGAGGAACGCTTCCAACCCTAATACGTGATCTTGGGATCAGAGAAGGGATATGACGAAGGACTGACGAGGGTGGAAAGGCTGAAGATGAAGGACACGAACTGCAATATCTAGCCCTACGACTAAACCCTGACCCTAACCCTAACCCCAACCCTAACCCTAACCCTAACCCTGACTGAGAAAAAGCGGGACACGAAGGCTGTAAAGCTGGGAGGGGGAAGAAGAAAAACGAAACCCTGAGGGAAGGACGGGGAGCTGTCGGTTATGGCGGAGCGAGCGAGCGAGCGAGCGAGCGCGCAGTTATGGCAGGAAAGCAAGGAAGCGAACTGCGCAGAGACGAGGCGAAGCGAAGCCAAAGTGAAGCTGCGAGAAAGGAAACAGAAAAGAACAAAACAATACAAAGGGCGGACACGGGGGGTATTCCGTATAATACTACAAAGGGCAGAACGGAATATACGATCTTTGTACGGCGTATATGGGAATGAGCGTGGTGCATACGGCGTATAAGGGCATGAAGGTGGTACATACGGCGTATAAGGG
>JBBBWG010020334.1:17730-28816 GCA_037176905.1 Azolla pinnata
GCCGGGATCGTCTGCAGGTAACTCTCAGGAAAACAGCTGGATAGGAATGTTATAGGGTCGTGGAACTGTGATGAATCCTCAGACGGTGCTTGCGCTTGTTGCCTCCTCTCAGCTTTCTTCTTCTCATTCCTAGCACGTCACTATTTTCACTAGCTCTCGTGGCTTCAGACGAAGTGATTTACAACAGCCTAAAAGAAAGGTCAGTCTTTGATTATAGGTTCTATGAACAGGGCTCTTAAGATAGAAAAGGACTAGAATCGGAGCGTGATGGCAGGCAGGCTCGATACAGCTTGCGATTCGATGGTTTACTCTACAATTAGTGGTCAGAGTAAGAAAGTACTAGGTAAGCTTCCAAGCCAAAGGGAAGTGAATGAAGGTGAGCTAATTATCAGCCCTGAAAAAGCAGATGAATCTAGGATCAATGCTATGGAAGAACCTGGAAAGCTCCATTCCGAAGGAGAGAGCGATTATGAAAATGTTTGCAGCAAGAAGGCACACAATTCGAGCAGCTTTCGTTGGTGCGAGGAACTAATGGAAAATGTTCAAAGCGTAGGAAACGAAATTGTATGCGAAGCAGAAAGAGGAGATCTGCAAACCGAGATTCAGGAGTCAGTCGTCCATGATTTTGATTCTACATATGTGCAGGCCGAGCCATGCTTTACATATAGCAGGAAGAAGTTAAACAGAATCCGTTTGAGCAAGAAACAGGAAGCATATGGTAACCATGCTAATCAGAAGACATTGATATCTATTCCGTTTCAACAGGATTCAAAAGAACAATCAAAAGAAGATGACAGAGGATTGAAAAGAACTCATCTTGTAAAATCAGATGAAGTTCACAGTGGATCGAGGAAAAAGTATTGTGTGACGAAGGATTCGGAGACTGAGATTACTGACCTGCTTCCCCATAGATTACATGAAGTAAACCTTGAAACCTCAAATGGTAATTTTAGTGGATCCACGGAAAGAATGCATGAAATTGTAGCAGATATTAAACCTACAGATGTTTGTGAACCAGTAGGGGCTCTTACCCAGGTATCAGAAGAACAAAATCTTGTGAAATCTAATGATGTATTTCATGGATCTAGAAAAAGAATCCATGTAATGGGTTTGGGGACCATGGACACTGGCCTTTTTGATCCGGTGGAGGTTATCGAGGACGCTAATTATGCAGCTCTAGCATCAGGATTGCCTCCTCACAGTGTTTCTATAGCTGAGAGAATACAATTTGGGAATATCTTAAAGCAAGCAGACGGATTTGAGAAGTACTTAAAGCACAGGTAGTCACTAACCGATTTCCAACTCGAATTGCAAGCAAGTCATCTCTAGTACCAACCGTTCTTTTTCATATTGAGATTTTTTTTCAATTAAATGATATTTTATGAGGTAGCATAGGCATACATGCTTAAAGGATTGATGACATCCATGATTTTGTTACGATAGTCTGTGTTTCCTTCCAATTTGTAACATGTATGACATGTAGGAGTACCCTGATATACCGATGGTAGACTTCCGATTTCCTTTTGAGCACTAATGATGTCAATGATAAAAACTGACCTTGCAGAATTTCTGAATCACGTTTAGTAAGATTCATATACCAACTTTGAAGGAGTTTGGGTATCATGTTAGGATCATACATTTGGCTACCAATTGAGGCTTCATGGTTAGGAAAGTACTTGAAAGACAGATAGCACTCATTTCCTGCAGGTGAGTTGTTTCTGTTACGAGCATTGGTTTCTCAGATTGAGATGCTTCTGCTTTCCAGAAGTCTTAGCGGAATTTCCTTAGGTAGCACGGGCATTAATTGTTTTAAAGAGTCGGATGATAGCCATGATTTTGCTACAATGTTTGAACATCCTCCCAGTTCATAACCATGATAGTTGTCAGGGATGAAATGTTTAAAGGGTCAGACGATATCTATGATTTGTTACAATGTTTGAGCATCCTCCCAATTCATAACCATGATAACTGGACAAGAGTCATGTATGACACACCTGGGGCTGATGTTTTACTCATCCATGGGCTTTAACTCCATAATCACATCTTGGACTGGGAAACAAAAAAATGCTTAGGAAGAAAACTGTGAAATATCTATAGAATGACGTTAAAATCTTGACTTGAATAAGAATTCTAATCATCTAGATCCATATGAACACGAGAATGTGATGACTTAAAGACATGAAACATGTTTTTGATTATAGTAGACCATACTGTGTGATCATTCTCTTTGACATTGTTTTTAGCAGGTTGCATATTGAAGCAAAGAATAAAGGAGACAGTCTATCTGAACAATACCTATATAGATTGGCATGTGTCAAACACGTGCATCTATTAGCATTGCTATATTGATGATTGAGGTTCAGTTAGTAAGCTAGCTTCTTTTTGAGTGTGGATTTGCAGGATCTTATCATGTTCTACCTCTCCCACAGTCACCATATGAACTCTGTAGATAGAAAAATGTTCATGTGGTTGTACTCATCTATCTTTAGATTGAAGTGCTAGCCTGATTATCACTGAGGTTCTGATGGATAAGTATCTATTCTGATGTTGAAGTTTGTAGACGCAAGGGCCTTATCATATTTCTCTGTGCTGTCCCTTTGCCTCTGATACTTATACAGGTGGCTGCTGTCGCATCTGTCACATTCCGGACCCTTCTCTTAGGTCATTTTGTTTTAGTTTACCTCAGCTATAAGTGAGCAATATAGAATCTCTGAAAGGATATATCTTTTAATGCTGAATGTATATCTGCTACTTGAAATGGCTCAGAAAATATTGCATGAAAAAAAGCTGCAGAATGCAAAGTATGTTAGAGTTGTAGCAGATTGAAACATTACCTCATGCCTATGAGTTCAGGGTTACAATGATGAAATACAGCACAAGTATAGCTGGTTCCTATGTCCAATAACTGAGGGGTGCAGATGTCATATGTGGGTAAGAGAGGTACGAAGATGCCATGCTGTCGGTGTCAGACATCCAAGATGGCCTCCCTTAGGCAGCACAGGAGATTCTTTTGGCTTGCAATGGATTCTGGGAGCCCTAGGTCTTTTGGGGTTGTCTTGAGGGAACTCTTATTTCTCTATCTATTGTAGGATGACTCATTCATATGACTGGAAGTAGATATGCAACCCCCTGATAGAATTTAAGGTCATGGCATCCCATTGTGTTCACTAACTTATCCTCTTTGGTAAAGCTGTTGTAGGTGTCAGTACATTGCTGTGCCAATGTAACTTCTGCAGAATCCCTTCTTGGAATGGATTCTTGTGTTTGCAAATGAAGTCTGCATACACCCTGGAGTAGTCCTTATCCTCCGCTGCAACCATACCCACTTCTGTTGTCCAATCCAGTGGTGCAGGCAGCTTTGAATACATTGTTGGTAGCATGGGAAGAATGCGGATACTAGACGATTGTGGGGCTAAACCGGAAATATAAGGAGAACATTTCCATCTGTAAATCTGGAACCACTTTTGGTTGAGAGGTCATGGAATCTTTAGCTGTGAGGATCAAAGGTGACACAATATCACAAATTGCAGATGCATGAAATCATAAAATCCTGATAACTGCTAGAGCTTCACAGAACATTTTAATCGAGTGTTGTTTCTGTATTAGAGAAAGGGGTAATCAGAATTTTCTGAACCTTTGTGTGCAGTGATTATTCAATCAAACTTCGTTGTGCACTTGGATCGCTGTATGATTCCACATTGTTGCTTTATCATTGATACATGCTGCAGTGTGGATCCCCCCAATATACTGGAGGAAGAGAAGTTTCCATGCACTTCAGGATTCAGTAAGTGTACTGCTATTTAGATTGTGATTCTGGTTCTACAAATGCCATCAACAAAGCCTCACGTAGCTCATTCTGTTGGGGTTGTATTGTTTCTATTTATGTGTCCTATCCTTGACTATTAGAGCCATACATATATAATTGGGCAAAATGGTTGTTTTTTCTAGCAACACTCTGAAGGATAGTGGAAATGCGGTTGTAGTTGAGAAGTTATTTATTTCAAGATCATTGCAATGAGACCACAGTTTGATGTGTACAAGCTGCACGTTCACACTTATGATCTGGGAAGTGGATCCACAGAATATTTTGCATGTTATGTTGATCATACACATGCAACAGTGTGAATTGGTATGGCGGCTTTGTTTGTTTTTTCTCATGAGTAGTAGTTTATTCAGTTGGAATTCACAGATTGTTACTTGGACAACTGAATTTGTCTAGTGATTAAATGACTTCTTATCATATGGTATTCTTACTTTATGCATTTTATTCTTATATATTGTGTTAACCAAATGTACTTCTACTTGAAATTTGTAGGAACATAATTCTCGATCAATGGCAAAGGGATATACATCATACACTGTCAGTCACAGACTCTGGAATAAGTGGTGCAGCTTCTTCAGATGAAAGTGTTGAGCTGCATCTTCTTTGGGCAATCTATGACTTCCTGAATTATCATGTATGGCACTCACATCCTTCTGTACTTTGTTGCATTTTTCTCAGTTCTTCTAAATTTTTGAATCTTTGTTTTCCAGGGGTTGATAAATGTTGGTTTTGTCTCAAAGAAACCAAAAAGGAGTGCAGGGGATGATTTGGAACTTAGACCTCATGAAGCCCAGCCTGCAGAACGTACTGCAGAAATTGGATCCAGTGATCCAGTTGTGGTTCTGTCTCGTAATGGTTTAGAATCAAAACAAAATATGGAAGCTAACCTAGGGGGAAAAATAGGTAATCAAGAAGTAGATATGACAAAAGGTCAACAGTGGTCAGACAATTCAAATATGGTGGAGTTCTTGGCAGAAGTCAAAGGAAATGGAAGTGCTTTAGAATTTCCTCATATAAGTGGCAAGACTAGTTCAAACATTTCAGTCGAAACATCTGATCTTTGTGGAGACGAAGAATCTCTTCTAGACATTAAGAATAGGATAATGGCTAGAAATAGAAAGAAAAAACAGAGTATGTTTGGGAAAGTGCTACCGGCATCAGGTGTTAAACATTGTGCTGAAAAAGAAAAGGCCAATTTCAAAGAACTTAGAGTAGTTAAAGATTCAAGGTGTGAAGATGCTCTAGAACGAATGGGTACCTCAATTACAAAGGTACAGAAAGACGATATTGATGAAAATGGTGGTATTGCTGAGAACAGAAATTCAGATAACCAAGAGAAACAGAAAAAAGTAATAATTGTGGGGGCTGGGCCGGCTGGTTTAGCTGCAGGAAGGCATCTTCAGAAAATGGGTATTGAAGTCATTATCCTTGAAGCACAGAAACGTGTTGGAGGTCGTGCTTTTACTGATTATACCTCCTTCTCTGGTCCAGTTGACCTGGGAGCTAGTATAATAAAAGGGGTGGAACCCGAGGTTATTACTGGAAGGAGGCCTGATCCTACTGCTCTTCTTTGTAAACAATTAGGCCTTGAGCTAGCTGTCTTGCAGCACGAATTTCCAGTGTTTGATTTCGTCACTGGTGTAAAGGTTCCTGATGACATTGAAAAAGAGGTAAAAGTAAATTTTGATAGTATAATAGACCAAACAGCTGCACTGATTTCAGAACATGGAATGCAAATTTCAATAGAAGAAGGCATTGAGCTTGTCCTTAGAAAGCAATCATATTGTAGGAAGGACTATGGGTTTCCAGTAGATGATGTGCAAACAGAATCTATTGAATGTGGTGTTGTACCACAGAAGGAAATGGCAAACAGAGAAGCTAGCAAGTATCTAGCAGACGACCCACTGATTGGATGTATTGAGGGTACTTGTCTTGTAAAGCAGAATGTCAATCTAAATTCACTTCCTGAAAGAGTCATGGAATGGCATTTTGCAAATTTAGAGTATGCATGTGGAGGAGAACTGAATAATGTCTCTTTACCTTTTTATTGGAATCATGTTGATGCCAAATGCGGGTTTGGCGGGCCTCATTGCATGATAAAGGCAGGTTTTGGTGCTGTCATGGAGGGATTCAGGGATGGTCTGGATATCCATATGGAACAAGTAGTCACTGCAATAGATTATACATCTGAAGGAGAGAAACCTTCTACAGAAAGTCAAGTACAGGTACAAACTGAGAAAATGGATATGTTTATAGCTGATGCAGTTCTTCTCACTGTACCTCTTGGTTGCTTAAAGTCTCATTGTATTAAGTTTTCACCTCCCCTTCCAGATTGGAAAACAGCCGCAATTGAGCGTCTTGGTTTTGGGTTAGTGAACAAGGTAGTTATGGAATTCCCTGCTACATTTTGGGATGAGAAGGTTGATTATTTTGGTGTTACAGCTGAGAAGTCAGTCTATCGAGGTCAATGCTTCATATTCTACAACTTAAAACGAACTCTAGGTCTTCCCATTTTGAGTGCAATAGTTGCAGGGAAGGCAGCTATTGAAGACGAACAGAAAGAAATTGAACTAGTCGAGTATGCACTGACAGTTCTACGCAAGCTATATGGTGAGAAAGCTGTTCCACAGCCAACAGCATTTCGCGTGACAAAGTGGGGAATCGATCCATTTAGTAGAGGGGCATATTCATATGTGACTATTGGAGCATCTAAGGAAGATTACGATGTCCTGAGTCTCCCTGTTCAAAATAAAGTCTTCTTTGCAGGTGATGCAACTTGTAGAGACAATCCAAACTCAGTAGGTGGGGCTATCTTAAGTGGAATACGAGAGGCTGTTAGGATTCTGGAGGCCTTACATGGCTTTAGAGACATTTTCTCAGAATCTAAGATTATATCCACTTCTGAAAGAAAGTTAGAAATGGAAAAGGATGGGTTAGTAAATATTCTAAAAAATGCTAATGCTAGTACACAGAAGTTAGTGGATGATGAATTACTTAAAAGCGCTGCTTCAATGGAAGAATTTCTAGCTTCCCTGAAATCGAATTCAAGGCGCTTATCTGTGGCTCAGGAGATGCTTCAGCTACCTTGTTCTTCCTTAAGAAAATTTCTAGGAACAAGAGATGGTCTTCTAGTGCTCAAAGCTTGGATGAAGGTGATAGTCATTTCTTGAAGAAAATTTAATGACCCATGATACTTGCATGGTGCTAAATGTACTGTGTTTTCCAGGAGTCTCTTTCAACAAATGGAATGCAACTATTACGCCTGTGTATACACTTGCTGCTTATGGCTGGAGCTGATTTATCTTCTGTTAGGCAGTCAGGTAAAGTGAATCCTTCTTGATATAGCAGTTCATATAACTCCGACTTGCGTAATTGACAATTCAGTGTTTCAGGTATTGCATGGATTGTCGAAGATGTTGTTAAAATGCAACCTAGCAAGGTCATCCATGCTGGTGCAAACGAGCTTCTGGATCAATGGAGAAATGTAATGAACGAGGGAACAAATATTGTGAAACATTTAAAACCATCAAGCAATTCGCTGAAGAAGAGGTTGAACCAACAGAAAGATTTATCAATTGATGTGGATGCTTGCATGCCAATACTAGATTCTTTATGTGGCTCTAATGTGAGAACAATGGGAAAGAGGTCAAATGAAGGGCAGGAAAATCCCTCAACTTCCAAGACAAATGAGGGACACAGAAAATCATCAGATTCTATTAATAAGATGGATGCCTGCCGACGATCAAAGAAATTTGTAAGTAAGAGTAACTCAGGTGACCAGAAAAAAGACAAGAATCAGAAGTTGATTTCTTTGACCACTCCCGTTAAAAAGTCACACATTTCTCCTGTTTGCGAGGATTCTTTCAAGTTTACTTCTGAACAGCCTGTTCAGAGTGCAGGTCTCATGCAAACAGGAAATCCTACCACAGAGGATGTCAGTAAAGGTGGTGAAACTTTGGGGCAAGCTCATGAGGAAACTACTGAAATCTCAGGACTTGAGGCCACTGCTCTTGCTGCTGCCGAAGCTGCAGATGCTGCTGTGAAGGTTTTCTTCTGCCTAAATATGTTTTGCTTTTGCATGATGTTGGTTTTGTTTGAAATTATATGTACTTATTTGATTGTCATGCAGGCTTTCCAAACAACTGAAGCTATTAAAGAAAAACTACCAGAACTTCCAAGAATCGTATCATTTCAGAAGTTTGCAAAGCGTGAGAATGTTACAGAAACAAATAAAAGAAAGCCTCTACAACGGGAAACATTAATGTTGTATGGGAGAGATCTAATAACGTCAGGATCTGATGCACGCCAATGCAAAGTCAGAGAATGGTCAATCGACTTCAGTGAGAGCTGTTGCTATTTAGGCGGTCCTGACATGCTACCAGTGCATGATTCTGGGACCAACAACGGGGATGGATTTTCATCAGCCATAGTAGGTATGCCTGGCACATCAGGTACAGATACAGCTGGAGAAAAGCATGAATCATGTTTCACTCTGGACAAGGAAGAACCCTTACCTATTTCAAGGGAAATCATTGATGAACCAAGTGTAAGTTCATCAATTAGAGGCTCTCATCAAAGAAAACATGGGATTTGTGTGTCCTCTCTTAATAGTGCCAGCACACCAGTCAGTAGCACATTATCGATTGAGGTTCAGAAAGTGGATACTAAATCTATGTCTGATCAGCGCCAATTGTCAGATCCAGATAAATCTGGGGAATTCATCTCACTAAATACTGAGAAGTGGAGTGAGGGATTTGTGACAGCTGTTCAAAAGCTCGATGTTGTAGATGGTGCTCATGCCAGTGGTAATGGATCGGATGATGCCTCTTCGATGAGAGCTACTTTCAAGGAGAATGCAGCCCAAAGGATCGAAGCCAGCTCTTCAGGTCATATACTCTTTGATCCAGAAAAACATGGAGATAGTTCTCTAGGTGTAGTACAGCTGATTAACATTCAGGGTGGAGGAAAGAGATCAGAAGATGTGAGGCAAGCCATTACCGATTATGTAACACGGCTTCTTCAACCACTCTACAAGACTAGGCGGATTGACAAAGAGACATTCAAATCCATGTTGAAGAAGGCGACGATGAAGGTCTGATTTACTGGCTACTCATTTTGTTGAGAATATGCTTTACTTTGAACAGCTGTTATGCTAGACATGACCTCCATCACCCGTTTCTCATGAAGAATAAAATGGTTTTATAATTTGCAGGTAATGGAGCGACGAACCAAAGAAGAACTAGCCATGCATGTAGCTGAGTTTCTCGATACCAAGCGGAAGCTGAAGGTAAAAGTTTTGCTGATGCCCAAAATGCAGGTTGTTTAGGATGTTTTTAATTTCAAGAGCTCTTACTTTCTTGAGGGTTTTTCAGATTCGATCTCTGATTGATAAACTTGTTGAACGGCACTTAGAAAGTGTCGGGAAGTGAAGGAAATCAAATTGATGGTTGAGACTTCAAAGCTGGAGATAGTACTTCAACTGGAGAAATAAAATTGATATTACAGTGGTGCAAATGAAAGGTGCCGCCAAAATCACCCGTGGTTCTCATTCTCACCGCATTTGAAGCCTTCTCTTGTCATTACCCCAGCTTTCCATTTTAATTAAATGGCATTTCCTGGCTTACACAGCCTTAACCCCTCCCGAAAGCCGTGGGTAAAAGACGTTTGTCTGCTACAAATGTTTGGTACGAGGCACAACCGCTGTTAATCTTCCAGCTCCAGCATAAAGCGAGTTCAGGTGCATTTGGAGGTTCTGTTGCCACCCGTGCACTGTTGACCTTCAAAAGACGTGGGCTTTTTATGGATTAATGAAAATTGAACGATGTCGAGTTCCAAGAGAGGTTCAAAACAGATCCCTCACAGTTCTGGTGTACTTCAAAACTTAAGAAGAGCTCTCTGATGCGACCAAGATAGCCAAAGAGCACAACAGAGGGAAGGAAACACGGGGGAATATGCAACTAGCGTTTCCGGCTTTACAATTGGATGTTAAATGCATGATAACGTTTCTGCTACTTCTGAAACATCAGCTTTGATAATTCATGTGGAACTGGATAAAAGTAGCATGTGCAGAATTCTGGTAGAACAATGCAGAATGCGGCAGCGAGCTCTGCATGGAGACTGCCAGTGGGGGGTTTACAACTTACGATCTTCTCTTAGATAAGGAGGATGAAGACAATCAGCGCACAGAATGAATTGTCAGGTTATTTTAGAGCTTGTAATGTAATGATAGCGAGTTTTTTTAGAGATAGGGGGAAATGAGGATTTCCGAGTGTTCAAATATCTGTGGTTAGTTCCAAATCATGCTATGGTGATGATTTGCAGTGGATATTTGGTACATGAAAGGCATAAGCTGTTCTAGGAGGGCTTTTCAAGTGACCATATCCTATCTTGGTCTGCAGTAAAAGACTTTGGAAGTGAACATACCTTACCTTGGACTGCATCTACAGGTACTGCCAAGGTAAGCTTGTCATTTAGCAACACATGTATGGTTTATAGGCATGTAGAATAATGTGAAATACCAATATGCAGAGCCGCTTTTGTCTGAGAATCTTGATTTGAGCCCAATCTGTGGAAAGGCATAGCTGAATTTGAGAGACCAGCATGCAGATGGTTTCAGGTGATTGCTCGATGTTTGATCACTGCTAAGTGTATTGAGCAGAGCTATAGTACTACTGCCCCTTTGTGATTGCTTGGGTGAAATTGAGCTGGTCATAACTCTCCGATCTCTGATTTTTTTTCTTCTTCAATTTATCGCTTGCGTTCTTCAGTGTTAGTTATATCAAGCGATCGTTCCGATGCCCATATGGCTTCGAAGGCTTTGCCCGAATTGTTTGAGATAGATAGATTGATTTGATCATCGTCTTTGAAGGTCAAAGAATTTGCTCAAATTGAGGAAGTAATATATAATGTCATGACCTTATCTATGCTCAACCTATCTCTATTAATCACTCGTGTAAATAACCATGTATAGAAATCCTGAGGTACGATCAGACGTCGTTTGTTAAGGTTTTTTTGGCTTGTAGTGGGTTCATGGGAGACTGCATACCTCTCTTTCCAACTGGCTACAAAACATATGACACAATTAGATCAATCCCAAAGAGAGCTGGAAATTGATGAATAGAGCTTCAAAAGTCTCCATCAAATCTGTCCAACAACTTATCATCGCAACTCATTATATAATGAGCACCAATGAGTTTAGATCCGATTTGCCTATCCACGGGAAGAACATAGTTTTGCCACTGCAACTGGCCGCAGCATTATTAC
>JBBBWG010020334.1:45469-55925 GCA_037176905.1 Azolla pinnata
CGAAGAGCTTAATACTTGGGGTTAAATATATGTCATGTGATGACTATCTAGGGTGATGTCCTAAGGTTGCAATGTGCTTGATTTCAAACTTAAAAGTAATATGGATTATATATAATTTTAGATTGCAGTGAAAAGAAATAATTTGGTTTCGGGATTAGGAGATAATTCCAAGAGGGTTAGGGTTTAAAGGTATAAAGGTATTAATTCAGGAGTAGGGGATTATGTATAGTATAATCGTATTAATCGAAGCTCAAATCCCTATTATTTAACTAGGGATTATGCTAAATAAATATAAATAATAACTATTAACTAGTGTAATGTATAAATAGTAGGGATTTATATTTATATATACTATAGAGAATGATGTGGAGAGGGGGCTAAGTCCAGAGAGACCTTATTAACCCCAAACACTAAACACTAAACCCCCTAAACCTTTAAACATAAACCCTAAGTAGGACTTCCATTGAAGAGCTCATTACACTAAACAAAACTTGGCTCGATGTATAATACTCTTTCTAAATATGAATATTATTTTTACTTGTGCTTATTTGAATTATTAATCCTTTTAAGTACAAAGTAAATCATAACCCATAAATGGATTAGGGAGCAACCCTCCTCCTCTGTCATAACCCAAGTTCTTAATATTATGGTTATCATCGATTTGAATATAATGGTTATTATTATTATCATGTTCCATGTGGTCCCTACCTGATTAATTTCGTAACTTTATTTTTTCCTTCATATCTCTCACCCTAAATTTCGGAATTTAATATGATATACCCATGTCATATCTTACTTGGTTAGGTTTTGTCCGCATATTTGAACTTTGAAATCCGATATCATAAGAGGAAGAAATCGAGTTTCTGATGCAAGCGGTCGCTCTTGTCTGTACCTGTCTGATTTTTTTGACAACTATACTTTTTCCTTCATGTCTTGTCCTAAATATTGGATTTTAGATCTACAAATCCCATATAATAACCTACTTAATAAGCTTCAATTCACATCTTTGAACTCTCAAGTCCGATTTTATATGAGGAAGTTATAAGCATTTTGATGCAGGCGGTCACTCTTGTTTGTTCTAGCTTGAATTCTACCATGACTTTACTTTTTCGTTCATGTCTCTCCCCTTGAATATCGACATTGTGAAACCTTTGAAACCCTAATCTACAAGGGATTTGTAGAGTAAATCAATGATTAGGGTTTGGATTAGGGTTAAGAGATTACGGTTTGGATTAGGGTCAAGGGATTAGGGTTTCTCATCAAGAGGACACCCCAGATCAGATGATTCCAAGAGCAAAAACAAATGCACCTTTCCAAATCAACACAACAGAAGGAATGATTGGGCTAAATCCCTACCCTACCATCGATCAGGTTTATGGTTAAGGTAGGTGAGCAGATGGCCCATCCTCAGCTCTAAAAACCCTACCACCTTTGAGGACATGTACATGTCAATGTCGGTGCTTTGAGCCTGCCATCTGAACCTTCTCTACTGATCTGATAGTCTGACATGAATGCCAAGCCAATAAAAAGTAGCTCACCAGGGATCCATACCATGTGAATGTAGCTTTGACTCTACTCATCAAATCCAGACTTCTTGATTCAATTTGATTCGAAGAAGACAGCAAAATGAACCGGTGGATCTAGCGATGGCCCAGATGGAGTTGGATCCACTGCCATCTGGCCATCATCCATGGTTAAAAAGAGCAGAGAGAAGAAAAAGGCAAAAAAGGGAAAAAGGGAAAGCCTTCCATAGCCCTCTGACTCTCTGGAGATCCATGCAGATGAAAGACCATGTGATCCGATCGATGCCAGAAAAAAACCCAAAACAAAGATCTTGTTGCCGATCCCCAGGATGCATGCGGATCGATGACCGCAGGGCATGCCATGCACATGAACATCTCGCATACTTGAGAAGCCAGGATGGATTCGATCGATCGATCGATCGATTGATGATGGAGGCTTACCACCGATGATCGATGATTGAATCTGCACCAGTCTCGATGATGATAATAGTGCAAGTTGTTGTGCCTAACCATCAATCACCATTGCAGTTTGGAGTGCTATTTTGTCATCAGCATTGCAGCTTAACTGTTTTTGTGCTTAACCCATCAATCACCATTGTCAGTTTGACTGCTATTTTGTCATCAGCATTGCAGCTTCTTAACTGTTGTTTGTGCTTTAACCATCAATCAACATTGGCAGATTTGACTGTTATTTATCATCAGCATTGCAGCTTCTTAACTGTTGTTTGTGCTTGAACCATCAATCACCATTGCAACTTTGGCTGTTATTTATCATCAGCAATGCAGCTTAACTGTTGTTATTTATCATCAGCATTGCAGCTTAACTGTTGTTGTTTACCAGCTTAACTGTTGTTTGTCCTTAAACCATCAATCACCATTGCAGATTTGGCTGTTATTTATCATCAGCATTGCAGCTTAACTGTTGTGTTTACCAGCTTAACTGTTGTTTGTGCTTAAACCATCAATCACCATTGCAGATTTGGCTGTTATTTATCATCAGCATTGCAGCTTAACTGTTGTGTTTACCAGCTTAATTGTTTGTATTTACCATCCACCACTGCAGTTTAACTGTTGTGCTTTACCATCCATCACCATTGCAGTTTTGACTCTTATTTATTTATCATCAGCACTGCAGCTTGACTGTTGTGTTTACCAGCTTAACTGCTTGCATTCACTCACCATCACCACTGCAGCTCACATTTTTACAGCTCTTGCCATTGCAAGTTCTCCAAAAGGCACATGCATATTGCACTGCAGCTTAACTGTTGTGTTCACCATCCACCACTGCAGCTAAAAATGTTTGTATTTACCATCACCCATTGCAGGTCAAGTGCACACATTTTTTTTTACAGTTCTTGCCATTCCATGCTCTGCAAAGGCATATACATGGCCCTTATTTTGATGTACACCAGTGGCCCTCATTGCAGCTGGAACCACATTGAAGTTAGCAATCGCTTTCTTTGACGAGAAGCATAGGCAACGGCTCGACAGAAGTGTTCCTTAGCTCCGATGATTTGACGGAAAAGGGGGCAAGCTACCTTGTTCCCACTTCTTTTGCACTGTAAAAAAAACAAAAACACAATATCAGACCCTTCTCTGAAGAGCAAAACTCCTTTCACCATCACCATGTTTAGATAGTCAACAATGACACAAGTGGGATACATCGGTTCTACCAGCGAGGAATACAGCGGTGAAGCGATGAGCCCCCTTTGGTTGCTTCTCTTTCAATGTAAAAGACTTGAAAGCAACCATTGATCCTTAACACTTCTTTCCACTGAAACCAACTCACATGCCAGGCTTTACCATACGCTGCAACACTGAGGCAGATTAGGTACACTTTGATACCCTGCATTGCATGAGAGAGAGCCGGTTCCAACTGCAAAAGCTGAGCTCTTCATCAAAGCTTGGTACAGCCAGGCTTTACTACATACATTGTGCAATGCGCATTTCCAACTCCCAACCATCTTTGCAAAGAGATGCACTGATGTCCCTTCCTCAACATCAGGACAGGGTATAGCACATGTTCTGTACCGCTTTTCTTCTGCACCTCTTTAAAACCATGGTTCTTGTGCATCCAAATGAATGCCTGATTGACAATAAAGGCAAGGCAAGGCATGCATTCCATCCCCATGAGGAGTGAAATCACATGCTTGAATTCAAACCCTCACCCAAGCCCTTTTGGGTCAGGACAGACTGGAGGATACAAAACAGCTTTTTCATCTCATCTTAAGACCATACCGTAAGTAACTGAGCAGCGTTCATCGGCATTTTTACATACATACTTCATACATTTATATATAACATCTGCATGTAGTATCTAATGTGTAAGCTCTTGTCAAGAAAAAGAATGAAAGAATGACTATATCGCCTAAAAAGGGTGGGGGAGGGTATAACTAACTGATTCATCACCACCATCTCCTTTTTTGCTACTTACTTTCAGCTGTGTACATAGATTAAAAGCAGCCATCGGGACACTCCAAACCGCTCTGATCTGATCCGATTTCAGGACAGATCTTGGGAGTAAAGAGCTATGGTTTCAGCAAGATGACTTGTGAGTTATTGGGTGTTTGTTCAGGTGTGATTTTCTTGGTACTAGGGTTTAGACATAGGCAATCAGGTAAAGGGTTGGTATAGAAGGCTTCTTCGGTCCGAAAACGCTCCCGGCCTTTGCTACCTGAAGATGGTCCCTTCCTCCTCCTCGGTGCTCCTTGCCTACCATACATAAATATACCACATTAAAGTACACCTATTATTAGCTCGTATTGATGAGACTTGAGAATGACAATAGTTCGTGTTCATCGGTGCACAAACATTCAAATATATTCCAAATAATTCTACACCAGCTGACCCTAATCCTTAAAATCGTGACCCGAAACCCTAACCCATGGAGCCCATAAGACTGCTTTTTACACTAATGAACTAAAATTTGCTGCATTTCAACCAAAAAGGATAAAGAAAGCGTCTTTGAAACTTCCCCCTCATCTATTTTCACTTGCACCACACGAATTCATTCAAGAAACAAAATCCACCAAGAAAAAAATACAAATAAAAGTAATACCTTTTACTATGCATTTCAACTACTGTAGAAGCAAAGGCGTCATCCCCTTCGAGCAGGATTCCTTGATCTAGCTGATTAAACAGCTCAACCAATCTTCTTCTGATATCAGAAAAGATAGTTTAGAATATCGAAAAGTTGCAGAGTGAAAGAACAAAAGAGAAAATAGCAACAAAAAAGAGTGCTTCATTTGTCCTACAGGATTCTGATATATGCAATTGTAATGGAGATCTTTACCTGTCTGGAGAAATAGTTTTCCTATGCCCTAAAAACCTCCTGTGCCCTTCTACAGCTCGCGCCATGTTTCCAGCATAGGACGGGACAAACACATCGCTCTCCACTGACACAATATAATCAAGGGCAGCCAGTTGCGTTGCATGATCTATAAACGGTGCCAGCTCTTCTGTTGTTGCAATTGTTTCCTGATCCCATATAAAAGACGGCATAAATGAATAAAAATCAGATAACAATTATTATTTTTTGTGTTGCAAAAGCTAATTTCCAGCTCTACATGCTCCTATGCGAGCGAGTCTTAACAGGAATCAGTGAAATTTCCTATGTTCCTTAATCAAGTTAGCATATAGTGTGAGATCCTTTTTCTCTCTTGAACACTTTAGCACAAAAAATGATGTAACGCCTATTGTTCATAAATGCTTGTTAGGGATCGTGAAGAATCCATCAAGAGCTAAATAGCAATCAGATATCCACATAAAACGTTCGACAACAACAAACAGTGCTTGACCCACTACAAGATAGAACAGAAACCTTATCCTTGTTATACAGTTTCAACTTTCCCAACTCGATTTTGTAAATACAGTAGATCAACTAATACCTTGCGCATCAGATTTGGGAATCGTGTTTGAAGGCCAGTCATGCTCCCATTGCCATAAATTTCTCCTGCTGCAATATATATTCGTGTGCTCGATGGATACTGAAGGGCTTGCAAGAAAATCCCCACCTCTTTTGGAGTAAGTGGGCAAAGTCCTTTCAATCTCTGCTCAGTCGAGTTTATCTGTTTAACCTTCCAATATGGAGTGTTCTCTCTGGCATAAAAGAAAGAAAGCATATATCAATTGTGTATACAGACTAAATGAAATAACCACATGAGACTCGATGTTGTTAGTAGAAATTCATATCACAGGGAGCAGGGGAAATGAAGAGGACTTCAGATATATTTCTGAATTTCATGATCTAGTATAATTAGACAGACCTGATCATGGTCAGTTCATCAATTTCTGAATCAGAGAGTCCATATGTGCAACCACTGAATGCGAGCATGTCTTTCTCATATCGCAAATGGAGAGCAATAAAAGGTCCATCCAATCGCATCCTCTCCACAAGTTTCTGCATCCATTCAATTGCTTAGTTAAAGACATTTTCATTCATTGAGAGCTTATTGTAAGCAGCATATATGCATACCCTGCCAAGGGCCTCGATTGCAGGAGCAAATCGAAGAGCATCATAATGCACACGGCATCGTAACTTTTGAATGCTAGAGGGTAGATTATTGTTTGCAAGCCGTGAATCTGACTTCGTAGCTCGAATAACCTACACCACCACACACAAGTAATCAGTGGTCTGCTGGTAGCTTTGCTTTGTAAAGTACACATGCATAGATAGAATAACTTGGAAAAGCAGCAACGGATAAATTGGAGCATTTTAGCGGTTTTCTCCACATATACATTCAAATATATGACAAACAAAGTCAAGGTTAGCAACTTGTTGTCAGGAGAAGAATATTGTCTACACCGAGAAATGCTTTCCTATGTTTACAGATAAGTTAAGAAAACAAAATCGTACATAGCTTTCAATCATTAGCAGTACTTTACATTTCTTTTTTCCTGTCGTAAAATGAACGAAGAAAAGAAATAGAATCACCTTATAGTCCTTCCAAAGTTGGACAATTTCTTCCTTGTAATACTTGACATTAGACCAGCTCCTAAATTGCTTATTAGCCTTTGGGGCAGATATAAGTTCTTTGGGAAGCTTTCTCACAACTGGAATATCATGTTCCAATGCCTTGATGAAATAATCCTCATCAAATACATCCGAGAACTTGCTGTTGTTGTAAACAACATAGACACCAGTTCAGGATTGGTTTACAACTTAGAATAAATTACATTTTCAGAATTTATGACTTCTTTCAATATAGTCTCATGAAGTACTAAATACAAACATGAATGGTTCTAGTTAAAATATGTATGATTGTGTTTCTGCTGAGCAGGAACCAAACACATTATGCTTTTATCCTTACAAGTAAATTACCATGTTAATAACCATGCAAACAAATAGTTATGGCCCAAATTACCTAGAATCTTGCCAGAAGGATCTCTTATCTAACTCTGGAATAACCAGAGTAGCATTGATGAGTCGTGCCACAGCAACCATGTCACAAATCTGGATAATGGAAATCATATTCAGCATCAATAATACTGAAGGACAGAAAACTCGGAGCTGAAATTGGAAATGCAAACAGGAGGACAGCAAAGATATTTGACATGAAAACTTATTCCATACCCCAGCTCGCATCTGATTCAGTCCACCATTGGCATGAAGAACCAAATAGCCTCTAGATGGCATAGGGCCTACACATCAGATATACAGTTTTTGTTTTTTGATCAAAATTGAAGAAAGAAGAAGACGAAAAAAAGAAATAAGAACCAGAATAAGAATTTAAGCCTCCTATTCCGGAAAGCGTTTTTTTATCAACTGTGCTTTTTTAATCAAGATAGTTTTTGAGCAAAATGCAAGAACGAAAATGATGACATGAGCTAGGACGAGAATAATACGTGATCCTTCTAATACCTATGTCATTATTGAAGAGAGGATCAGGTCAGTGCAAATGAAAAGGAAACTAACTCATACAAACTATCATACAAGGAACAAACAGCAAATATGAGTCAAGTGTGGTATACCTTGATAAGATTTCCCACGAGAAACGCATGGCTCGAATCCTCGATTGGGTGGGTGCTTCCAAAGCTTCTTTAAATCCACCGCCATTTGCCAAATAATCCAACTGTCAAGTCTAAATCCAGTGCAGACATCCAAATGCATGATATTGGAATGCAGTCTATTCAAGAACAATCAGACTTTATATGAAACCGTGATTTCCAGCAGTCCCTGGATTTGGTGCTTTTTTGCAAGCAAAGAGTTGCATTGAAGCAATCGACGGCTATCGATATAACATGGTGAAAGCAGAGCAAATTGATGCAAGCAATCAGTAGATAGGAATCATCTTGAATGCGCTATTACTCTTTCGTGTGCATGGTGGGAGAAACAGAGAAGAGAAACATGTTCAGATGATGTAAGAGGCTTGCAGATGTATGGTGGCTCTCACCTTCGGATCCAGAATGTTCTTCATCTCTTTCGATTGCACATTCCTTGAGAGATGCAGGGGCATCTCACGCGTCCAAGCCAGCCCATGAGCACGAGTGATCTCATCTAGCTACTCAGCAACAACAGAAAAAGAAGTCATGTATGGATTCCTGAATCCTTTAAAACCCAGAATCTCGAATTCCCAATTGCTTTGAATGCCTGGGCTTCCCTTCAATCAGCACTCAAATTTGCTCATAGAATTGAAGCACATGAATGGGTTTGGAGATGGAGAGAGAGAGAGAGAGAGAGATTCAAGCAGTAGAGATATGCATGGAGATGAGCACCCAATACAGATACAATACACAATATAGAAAACTCTGCATTTTCTGCATACCTGGAGTAGAAGAACCCTAAACCCTAAATAGCAATCTTGTCTATGTCTGTCTCTCTGCCTGAATGGGCCATTTTTCACATCTAACCTACCCAAAATCCAATCTTTCTCGTGTTTCATCTTGCATCTACCCTGTGAAAAATCACCCAATGCTTCATCTTTTCGCCTAACCTAAAAGAAAATCGAATCTCTGCCTGTCTGGCATTCAAAATTCGACATCTCCTCCGACCTAATGAAATGCATCTCCCCCTCGATCCATCCATGTCGGTGCTTACCTGCTGCTGTTGAGGGTTCCTCTGCTCGGCGTGGGTCGCTTCTCGGTACCTGAACAAGGAAGGGAAGGCAGGGAACAGGAGGGTCGCAAGCAGGGCAAGCATAAGGAGGCCCCGACTGATCCACAAGAGGCGAGAGCAAGAGATTCCCGCCCTAAACCTCCGCTTAGAGCTCGGAACGCTTCCATGCCGAGCCATGCTCCCTTTGGCGCCGACACAGATGAGCCCCTCTCTCTTCCGCGGATGCAAAATTCTCCGCCAATCCTTGAAGCTCTGCGTTCGTATGCATATATATATATATGTGTGTGTGTGTGTGTGTGTGTGTAGATGGTGGGCGTGCGGGATGACGAAGGAGTGGAGATTCAAAGCTTGGCGATGGTGAATTCTGCTTGCTGTTGGGGGCGTCTCTTCGACTCCATGGCTGTTTGCAGAAGCGGAGAAAGAAAGAAACCAAGAACGAACGAAGGCAAGAAAGAAAGAAAGAAAGAACGAAGGGATGCAATGGGAGAAAGAACTTGCAATCGATGGAAGGAGAAGAAAGCAATGGAGGGGACGGATGGAATCGGAGCGATGGCAAAGGGGGAAGCGCCCTTCCGGGGCGAAGAGGAGGCAGTCTGATGATCAGAAACAACCCCAAGAAGGCGGAAGGAAAGAAGAGGAGAAGAAAAAGGAAAGGGAAGGAAGCGAAGGAAGGGAAGAAGGAAGGAATGAAGGGAAGGAAGGGAGATGGAAGAGCGATGGAAATACTGCTTGTGGAACAGAGAGAACAGAGAAAGAGACGCAGAGAGAGAACGAGAGAGAGAGAGAATGTGGTTATTGGTGGGAAGAAGGAGAGGTAGGTGGCGATGGCGAATCTCTGTGTGGAAGAAGAAGAAGAAGAAGAAGAAGAAGAAGAAGAGGAAGAGGAAGAGGAAGAATCTTGTGCAGTGGCGATGGCGATGGCGATGGCGAGAGGAGAGAAAGAAACAGAGCTCTAAAAGAAACAGAGAAACAGAGTACAGAAAACACAGAGAAAAGAAAACAGTTCAGAGAGACGAAGAGAGAGAGAGAGTCTAGAAAAGAGGGTCTAGAGCGAGGGTGTGATTAGTGACGTGATTAGTGAAGTGATTAGTGACATTTGAAGGTTTTGAAGGGGAGAGAGGGTGTGATTAGTGAAGTGATTAGTGACATTTGAAGGCTTTGAAGGGGAGAGAGGGTGTGATTAGTGAAGCGATTAGTGACATTTGAAGGTTTTGAAGGGGAGAGAGGGTGTGATTAGTGAAGCGATTAGTGACTTTTGAAGGTTTTCAAGGGGAGAGAGGGTGTGATTAGTGAAGCGATTAGTGACTTTTGAAGGTTTTGAAAGGGAGAGAGGGTGTGATTAGTGAAGCGATTAGTGAAATTTGAAGAGAGAGAGAGAATCTAGAAAGAGGGTCTAGAGAGAGGGTGTGATTAGCGAAGCGATTAGTGACATTTGAAGGTTTTGAAGGAGAGGGAGTGTGTGATTAGTGAAGTGATTAGTGACGTTTGAAGGTTTTGAAGGAGAGGGAGTGTATGATTAGTGAAGTGATTAGTGACGTTAGAAGGTTTTGAAGGAGAGGGAGTGTGTGATTAGCGAACTGGTTAGTGGACATTTGAAAGGTTTTGAAGGAGAGGGAGTGTGTGATTAGCGAACTGATTAGTGACATTTGAAGGTTTTGAAGGAGAGGGAGTGTGTGATTAGCGAACTGATTAGTGGCATTTGAAGGTTTTGAAGGAGAGGGTGTGTGATTAGCGAACTGATTAGTGGATGTTTGAAGGTTTTGAAGGAGAGGGAGTGTGTGATTCGCGAAGTGATTAGTGGACATTCGAAGGTTTTGAAGGAGAGGGAGGGTGCGATTAGCAAACTGATTAGTGACATTTTAAGGTTTTGAAGGAGAGG
>JBBBWG010020334.1:66593-77275 GCA_037176905.1 Azolla pinnata
CATGCATACATACATACATACATGCATGCATTCATCCGTTCATTCCAGGGCAATTTCGGACATAGACACAGACAACGAGAAGAGAGCAGCTATGGCGTCTGCTGCTGAGCCCGCTGATCGCCTCAAAGAAGCAGGCGAAGCTGCACGAGAGCACTCTTCTTCTCCGCCTCCGCCTCCGCCTCCTCCGCTTCCTGCCGAGCCCGCTGATGGCCAGCCCGACGTCGCTTCCAAGCTCGATTCACTGGCCGTCTCCGAGGCAGCCGTTCCGCCTCCCGATGATGTCGACACGCCTCAGATCGCTCTGAAATCCGAGACCTTAGACCAGGAAATCGAAGCCGCCGAGCCCTCTCAGATCAAAACGGTACGTATGCCTTCTGATGCTTCTTCTTCTTCTTCGTCTTCGTCGTCGTCTCAGCCTAGTGTTTCTTTCTTTCTCTGTGACATGGTAATTGGCCTGCCTAGATGATGTACATTTGTTAGATATGGTAAAAACAAAATGCGGGCTTTTGTAGCTTTACCTGTGTATATCTGGCAAGTGACATGCTTTCTCCAAATTCATCGACTTTGCTCCCTTAGAGGCTGTGGAAACATGCTTTTCCATCATCAAAATTCTGTCTGGTTTCCCAAGTGCCTCACTCGCACGGACATTTTTTTAGCTTTATCTGCTTGCCTATGTCTCAAACTATGTACTTTTGTTGCTGGTCTATCTGGTTAGATATGGCAAAAAGGCTTAGAGCAAAGAAAGCAAGCACTATTTACTTTTTCTCACCTGTCTGTGAATTACACCTAGACATTTGAAAGGCAAGTCATTACGTATGGCATATATGTCAAATGTTTTGTCTGATGTTCTTATTCTTTATTACTTAGGTGATGCGGAATGTATGCTTTTTTATTCGAGGAGGAAACTGGTGTTGTTTTTGTTTTGTAAAGCTGTTTAGATATAACAAGGGCGTTCCTGAAGGCCTTAAGTGTAAGAAGTTCTAGTCCGTCAGCCTTATAATATGGGGATTTTGGGGGATTAGTCAATTGTGAAGAATCCAAGATCTCAAGTTTGGAATTTCTTATTTGATCCAAGTCCTTGCCTATGCAGTATCTTTGTTGCTTCAGAAAGGTTGTCTGTTTGTCAGCTATGGTGGAAGGAACTCTTACTTCAAAATGGAGCATATCTTTCCTAAAAATTTTCACCCTTCTTGACAATCTCCTTGTTTCGAAGACCATTGATTGTGCCTTCAACCCGTATATATGATCATGGCCATGAGTTCACGTTAGAAATATTTGTATCTCTAAAGGTTCCGAATTTCACTGGTTAAGTGATGCAGTGGTCTGGATGGTTTAAGCTGACCGATTTGTCACAGTGGTGTCCAACTCAATGGTAATGATTTCACTTGTCGATTTCCTGTGAAATCCAGCTTTAGCTGTGATCGGTTAACTTCTTCATATGGTATATCATTATATTGCCCCTGGAACACACGAGTTTTCTCGATATACAGGGAATTATATTTTCATAATGTTTAGTTGGAGTTGTCATCGTGTTCTATTGAATTTATGCAGTTAAAGTTATGACTTTTTTCCATTTGAATTTCATTGTTTAAGGAATCACCTGGCATTTTTTATCAGATTGTTGCTTCTGAGACGCCTTATACGTCAGCCACAACATTCGAAGAGCTCAACATTCCAGAAACCTTATTGCAAGGATTGTATTCAGAGATGAAATTTGAAAGACCCAGTAAAATTCAAGGAATCACACTTCCTATGATTCTTTCACCGCCTTATCACCATCTTATTGCTCAAGCGCATAACGGTTCTGGGAAGACCACATGTTTTGTCCTTGGCATGCTTGGAAGGGTTGATCCTCAGCTGAAAGCACCACAGGCTATATGTGTTTGTCCAACAAGGGAGCTAGCCATCCAGGTATATAGTAGGGAACATTTTTAATAATTTACTATGATGTTAGGAACTCGTCATTCCTTTTCCGTAAAACTAAAGAATATCAAATTCGCATAAGTAAATGCCAAGTTATGTGCTCCCACTCTTAAATGACCGTGCATAACCAAATCGATGTAGCAGTTTGTTTTTTCAAGAATACAATTCAGACGAGAGTACCAACTGTGCTTTGAAAAAAGTAACTGTGCGGTTCTCAGTACACTATTAGTTAAATTTTGTTACACTGCATAAAATTTCACTTGTCATCCATTACCAATTGTTGATGGCATATGCACTAAACTGACCCTGCTTACAAACCTGTTTTTAATCCAGCCTAGGTAATCTTTTGTCTTTTGTAGGATTCTCTGTTGTCATCACAACATTTTTCTTACTGATTTTAATGAACTTCTTGTAGAATGAAGAGGTCCTTCTGAAGATGGGGAAGTATACAGGCATCACGTCTGTTTGTGCCATTTCATCAGATGTTAGAGTTTCAAGTACACGCCGTGAATCAATTGTTGACCAAATTGTTATTGGAACCCCTGGTACAATCAAACGATGGATCAGCACCAAGATATTGAACACTCAGCAAATAAAGATACTTGTATTTGATGAAGCAGATCATATGTTGGCCCAGGTTTTATATCTTGCATTTGAGACTCACACTCATTAAGTTTTGTATTCTACTTACAATTAAAACTTGCTGAAAATGCTTTATAAACAATTTGCAGGATGGTTTTCAAGATGATTCAATACGTATTATCAAGGATATTAGTAAGAATAGTGGTGGCTGTCAGGTAGGTTACAAAGACAAACTTCAATGATCTGATATTTTGTATTTTCAGCATTTAGTACTAGAGTTAGAAAAGCATTACATTGGCAGGTTTTGTTTTTCTCTGCCACTTTCAATGAAAAAGTGAAGGATTTCACAGTAAGGATTGCTCCCAAAGCCAATCAAGTGTTTGTCAAGAAAGAGGAATTGTCACTTGATGTTATCAAGCAATACCGAGTCAAGTGTCCAGATGATAGAGACAAAATCACCGTGCTGAGAGATCGAATATTCCCTGCAGCCGAGAAACTCGGCCAATCAATCATTTTTGTACGTACTCGAGCAAGTGCGAGTAACTTACATAGGAAGCTAGAGGAAGATGGACACAAGTGCACATCTATTCAAGGGGGTTTGAGCAATGAAGAAAGGGATAGAGTGATTCGTGAATTTCGTTCTGGGCAAACAAAAATTTTAATTGCGACAGATGTACTTGCTCGTGGATTTGACCAAGCACAGGTAATATTTTTGAAGTTATTGGCTACTTCTTTTCCTTTTGGGCATTTCATAGCCTATTTAAATTTATTTGCCGAGTAAATAATATGCATTCATGGAAATGTTGCAGGTTACTTTGGTTGTAAATTATGATATTCCAGTGAAGAATGTGCCACCATTTGAGCCAGATTATGAACTTTATCTACACAGGATTGGAAGGAGTGGTCGTTTTGGAAGGAAAGGTAAGAATCTGCAGTCCAAATATGAGGTTAAAACCTCTAGATGCTTGTTGAGGAGTTTTCTATCTGTAATAATCCTAATCGGTGAAGAGTTCAATATCTTAGTATTTTCCAGTTTTTTGCTGGCTGTACAACTTCTGTTGACCGTTCAGTTCAGCATATGAAGGACTCTTCCAACTCTTTACGCTGATAGTGGTTCCCATATGATTAATCTCCTTCAAGAACTTTGTCCTCTTAGTTTGCTAGTTTTATCTCTCAGCCTTCATCACGGTTTTTAGCTTTTATTATCCCAGTGAAAGTCTTGCCTTAACCGTAGTCTAGAGCCTGTTAAACCAGACTTTAGAACCTTTTTTATCACAGCCTACAGCCCAATGTTTTTCTTCAACAACTTAGTAATACCTACCACAGAGGCTCCCATTATTTCTATAATGACCAAAAGTCTCTTTTTCTTTCCTATATAGGCTTGGTATACTCATCTTGAGGGATTTTGAGGTTATTCTATCCATTTCTTTCAATCGTATAAACTATTTGTGCAATTGTATGATCAGGTCAATCTTCCCAGCTCAATTATTTGTGCTATTTGTGTAATTATATTGGAGTTGATTCATGGCTATTTTCTAATGCATTGACAGAGGGCATTTGGAGAAATTCGTAGTTAAATTTGTAGATTTTTTACAGTTTCTATTCGTTGGTGGATACAAATGATGCAATTTTTTTTCAATAGGTGCGGCATTTAATCTTGTTGCCTCTAAGCAAGATGAAAGCAAATTGAATGAAATTGCACATTACTTTGATCGTCAAATTCCTGAGGTGCGTGCTACAACATTTACCTTCGAATGGATGATTTATAATTCAATAGCTTTTTGTATTGTGGCTGTTACACAATAGGATGACTTTTTCTAGTGTAAGATTTGTATGTATTTCATGGTCCTTAGTAATGTAGAAACACTTTTCAGAGGATAGGATTTTCGCAAAACATCAGTGATTTGTACATCTAATTATCATGAAACAAAAGAGGAGTTTTGTCCTCAATAATGAGAAAGCCTCAAGTGCGATGGATCAAGTGGCATTTTTTTCTTAAAAAATATGTATCAAGTTGGAAGGAAGCCTGATTGAAAATTTTGTCCACTTTTGGTACATTAGGTTCCTTGGGATGATGACGAAGCTTTTGAGAAGGTGCTGAAGGATGCTGGCCTTGCGTGAGTATTAGATATCAGTTATGCTTGTGGTATGAAGCACGTTTGGTGTAAAAAATAATAGCAGCATCTCCTGATGCTTGCTGGGTGTGAAGATACAGCGAAAGAGAGCCACTTTATGGATGGATTTTGATTCATGCCAGGAAAAGGATTAGGTCAGACAATGTGTATTGTGATTCCAAAAGGTTATGCCGGTCCACCACAGGGTGGTGTTTTTCAACCTTTGCTTGCCTTATCACCAGTACAATGGGTCTCTTTATAGTTATGGAGGAGTCATGTACATTGATCTACAAAAGAAATGAAAAAAACATTAACTCATGTGTGCGTGCTGAATCTTCGTTGCAGTATTAAGCTTTTAACTATCATAAATATGTATTGTTGGTATGGCCATTGGCTAATTGTGAGATGATAATTTGTACGCAATGAGCGGTTTGCAATGTTTAGAAAAATCCATTGCAGCTTAAATCGCTGCAGAGATTCCGATTATTATTATTAAACCTGTACATGTTCCTAATGATCATGGCTGTTCTAGTTAAGATAGGTACTATTTAGTCATTGTGCAGTTCTAGATTAGATACCGAATAACCGATCTTCTATCTATAGCGAAGGACACTGGGATCCACTTTGAGATTCACAGCCAGGATTCAGAACATTCCTTAATGACTGAAGTCATTATATTTTATGATAACATCATTGTTGTTCATACACCAGTATAGTTCACACAAAATGAAATCCTACCACTATTCAAAGACGATGCATTTCAATCAATAAGCTACGAGCTATATGCCTACATTGATCGTCTCAATTAGGCAGGTACAAAATCTTGATGATAAAGAAAAATATAAGACCTTTCTTGAATATGCATTACAACAATAGCAATGGACATGTCAGTTCTGGAGCCATGCAACAATACAAGCTGGTTGCTTTTGAAGCAATCAAGAACTATACATAAATTTGTTGGTTTGTTACTGAATACAGAATACAACAGAGTTGCAAACAAACGTTTATGTTACAGACTTTCTATCAATTTTATGCAACGCACATTGTTTTATTGTGCAATACACAATAATCCACCATAGCACTCTGTTGTTGCAGCCTGCAAATAAGCAGACATTTTAGTGTCTTCAATGAATAACAAAAAAATAAAGAAAAAGCAGGTGCACAGGTATTTGATACCTGAATACATGTTGCAAGTTCTCTCCACAACTTTCCCCAAATTTGGGCTCGATCCGTTAAACTGTCAACAATTAACATGACAGATTCTTATCATTCAAACCTTAAAAGAAGGAATCCCTTACATGTGTAGATGCATTCAAATGAAGGAGCCATACCGATTCACAATCCGGGCGATGGAATAAATTTCCTCTAAATCAGTTGATACTCTTTGTTGGAGGTACTGTTTTAGCAATGCCAAAAAACAATTGTATAAAAATTCATCTTCTCTATCAATGTGGTGCTGGCACATAACATGGCGAAAAACTGAGGAAAATGGCTGAGCATGGTACTTGAGAAAATCTTTCGAGAGATGGTGCAGTATCTCTGAGCCTACTCCACTGAGGCCTTGAAATAGAGAAACCCACCTAGGGGGGGAGCCACACCACAGGCTATCAAGATTTTTTTGGGAGAATTCCTCTCCCAAATCCGTGTACTCTGAATCTGTTCTTTTGCATGCTTCCTTGTCACTATCTATCGGCAAAGAGCCAGAAAGAGTTTTCATAATATCTTCTTGTATGCGTAAGGGCAACTCGTGGAGTGTAGCCATATCAATTTCTGATAGAGATGATGGCATAGCTTGTCCACAACACGACATCTCGCTAAATTTTCTACAACTTTGAGCAAGTGAAGAGGTTGAAGCTTCTTTTGGCGAAGTGAAAGTAGGCCGAGTAATAGTTCCTCTTTCACCACATACCTTGAGAACACCAGGCTTTTCTTTGTCATCCACATCCTTTGAGCTTTGCTTGATGATTTCGTCCTCAGACTCTTTAATTTGATGTTTCAAAGCACCTTTATATGCATCATTGATTTCTGCAAGAATCTCTTCAGGTAATTCCGCAAGAACCGCAGGGTCCACCTCCGAGACATCGGGTAAATTATGGTTTCTTGAAGTTATCTTCGGTTGCTGGATGTTCTTCTGTTGAATCTTCTGATCGAGTGTGCGGAATGGTCCTTTCACAACCTTCCCTAATCCTTTCATTCCAGCTTTCTCTTTCTCCATTCCCCATGACGTAGATCCTACAATGAGGTCCTCATTTCATTATATGGGTATATTACTCTCAATTGACCAAATAAACTGTAATTTAAGGAGTAGTGCAGCATTACCATTCTTTGGTTTGTGGGTAACTGGAGCTGTATGATCCAATTTTGGTACATTGTTGTTGTGTTTCTCTTTAGAAACAAAAGGCATACATGATTCCAACAGTTTTTGCCGTTGCTGAGCTGCACACACCGGAACAGGATGATGCTATATTGTTGATATTAACTTAAAACAACCATGTTCTTCTACCATAACAACATACTTGGATCGTCCATATTTCTTGGGCTTGGAACAAGCTTAGTGGCCTGTAGTCCCATTCCCCGGATTTCACGAACATCTGTATGTGACCATCACCTCAATCTCTTTCAATTTGCCACTCCATTTTATAGAATTCTACGATGCTTGTACAGATATCACTCCCCCCATCCGTCAAAATATATGAATACAAATATCTACTAATGCATAAAGGCAACCATAGGTGCATAGATGAGGATTCAACTGTTTCAATATACAAATATTGTTTACATTGTCGATAAAAAGAATCAGGTAGAGTTCCAGTATAACCCACAGAGATGGAATGAAGAGAACATTTGCTTACTGACTCGTAAAAGCATATCAGCATTATTGGTCGCAGAAGCTATCTGTCAGAAAAAATGATCAAGATTCCAATCACATAGATAAAATATATAGTAGAAACTTGAAACTCTGTTCATAGATAATTACTGTGACTGATTTGCTAAAGTTATCACAGATTCCGCATCCCATAAATTTTTGAGGTTCTCCTGCACCTTCCTTTCTCTTTTTGATCTGTATGAAAGTCATTTTAAACTCCAGGTTTAGCTTAGGTGTACTAGCTCTATATACAAAACAGTGCTTACGTAATATTTCCAACTAAAATACGATTACACTGACATCAAGAGTCTATGTCAACATCTAAAAGAAAAATACACCATTTATCGATTTAATCATCCATCTGAGCATGTATGACAACACTTATTCAGTTATGAAGCCATAAGACTTAGCTCAGCAATTTCATAGCATACATATAGTGCATCAAATTCAGAACAGAAGTAACAATCTGCACCTTCAAAGTAAATGTCCGACCACAAACTGCAGCATTTTGCAATCGCATGGATACTTCACTACATAAAGTAGTCAAGAAATGGTCTACCTGAAAGATAGAACTATCATGTATAGCTCTTGATTGCATAAGAGAAATTAACATAGAAAGAAATTATTACGATTTACATCATTAGTTGTTTCAAATCGCACACCCCAATTGACTTCTGCCCCAATAGATTTGCGTTCCTATTATCAAGGTTAATATGTCAGCTGCCATGATGCCTGAGGTTGAAGTATAAAATGGAAAATAAGAAACTCACTGTCAATCACCATACTTGATAATCTTGAACTTCCCGATGGTCAATTCCACGTGCATAACCCCATAGCATATCACCAGTCTTAGAACCAAATTCTCTTTGTAGACTCTCCTAAAAAGATTGAATTTCCATTTCAAAGCTAAGCTATTGAAAATTGAAAAATATACTCACTACAAATTTACCTTCGAAACAGAACGGAGATGATTGCAATTATAAATAGCCTGAGCTTGTAATTTTTCTTGCAAGGACCATCCAACTCCAGGCAAATCTTCAATTGGCAAGCTTGATAAGAACTTCTCAACCTGATTGAATAAAGTACAGAGGGATGTAAACAACAGAAGAATGAATACTAAGTCCTGATAATACTATCAATTTATCTTTGAAAGAATATGCACATATGATAAAAGAAATCTACCTATTTATATATATTTGCATTTTCCAATGAAGGCTTATTAAAAGCTTTTCAAACCAACCTTTAAAGCACAAAACTACTGCCCTCCTAGTGGTCAGTGCTTAGAATATGATTATAGTAGAACAATATACAAGATATTCAATTTCTTTTTTATACCTCCTCAGTCACAATTCTATACTGTCCGTCTGGTTTTGCTTTGCGTGTTGCTAGCCTCGCCAATAGAAGATTTTCAGCAATGCCAACACTGGCAGTGCATCTAGTCATGTCAAAAATTTCCTTCCTTATTGTGGATGCAAGGGTTTCAGGATTTTCAGTGCCCGTAAAATCTAAAAATGCTTCATCACAACTGATTGCCTGCAACCACAGAACAAACTCACAAAATGGATCAGCAAGAAAGCGGTCCTTTATACACAAATGAATCCACGTACTTGTACTTTTCTGCAATATTTGTGAAGAATATCATACAATTGATCTGCAACCTAAAAGAGGAATATAACTATATCAGAAAAAGTTCTACAATAATCAAATATAACAAATGATCCTAGAAATCGAATATAAGTTAATTTGCAGCATCTACAAAATTTCTGGGTCTTATCCTAAACTTTCTTCATTATCCAGAATGATCTACTTTTCTTATTATACCTCCTCATATCCTTCAAAGTCATATGGAACAACTTCAAGCTCTGGACATAAGAGCTTTGCATCACCTATGAACATGCCAGATTTGATACCTGTCACACACATGTCATGAAATATAATATAACGTGAAGTTTCTATTGATAACATAAAAGCAAAATAATGAGGAAAAATAGCCAGATACAGACCAAATTTCCGAGCAGCATAGTTGGATGATGAGATTTCAGCTGTGCCATTAACTTTTTCAGAAGAACAAACTGCTATCGGTTTTCCAGCTAGGTGGGGCCGATCTCTTACTACTACTGACACAAAGAAGCAATCCTAAATCGAATACATAAAAAATGAGAAATCGTAAAAAAGCTGCTCACTATGCTAATATACTGTCTTTCGAAACCTCACCATGTCAATATGCATGATAATCCGATTAGGAGAACTTGATGATGAATCACATCTGTTCAGATGCTTTTCCTGTTGAGGTTCGGCATCTTTACTCTTGAAACGGTTCTGGTATCGGTTTCTCCAAGTGCCAATAAAGTGCAGCCTTGAATTCTGTGAATTCCAGAATTATCGAAATGACATATCTAACATTCATAATATATGTAAAACTGATATATGTTATAAATATTTTATATGCCTACATACATGCACGCATGCATACACATGTACGTGTATATACAGAGATAGAGAGAGAGAGAAATAGATATAGATATAGATATATCAGAACAGAAGGATAACACATTTTCCATGCTAAGGCGTTGGACCAAGAATTAATTAAAACATATCCCTGGATAAAAAGAATTAACTTGAACTCTCATCATTAGCAACACAAGCAATGAAAAGTAGAGCAACATGTTTTCACCTATCACTGATCAGGCCATTATAAGAGTTTCAGTTTCATGCAAAGATAAGAAGCATGCCTTGAAATAGTTCTGGACAAAGTTGGAGTCTCCCAGTGTACAATGCATCCGGAGATTTTCTGAAACACCTCCACCCTTGCTAACTGATGGATCTAAATCAAATGAACCATCTGTCTCAGGATCAATCGTCCTGTCTGTTGATGAATCATCATATTCGGTAGGAAATAACTGTTCTGAATCATCATTTTTCTTTTCTCCTTGTTGAAAATCAATTGGTTTCTCTAATGTTGGATCTTTGATCAATTCTTGCAAAGGCAGATCTTCACTGAAATCATGTGGATTTTCCTCCTTTAGGACACGTTCAGTGTCCTCCAAACTCTTTCTTGGATCTTTTTTCTTGTGGTTCAAAACATCAGATATTGTGCACTGATTTGGATGTTCCCTCACTATTCTCTCATGGAAATATGGAGAAACTACAAAATTTCACATGAGCTTGCTTAGAGGATAGTGAAAATCTACTTACAA
>JBBBWG010020335.1:0-13370 GCA_037176905.1 Azolla pinnata
TGGGAAATGATGAAGATCAGGAAATTGAAAGAATTGAGGAAATATCCACTAATTATGTGGATACAGGTGAAACATATGATAGAAAGACTACTATTGTCGACATATACTTTAGTAACATGGAATTTGGCAGCCTAGACTATCATCATATCCTTGTGTGGTAAAATATGAGGATGATGCAAACAATGCAATACAAGGATTACTTGTAGAAGCAAGCAGAACGACAATTAACCAAGTCATGCGTGAAAGGGTAATGCAAGAATTAATAGGCTTGCATGAGACAGATACCTTATAGGAGATAATATGTGGAATCACATTTTGGTACATTTGGAAGGCTAGGTATAAGACGACATTTGAAAATGTGTTAGAGCCACTTGTAAAAACAATGAAAAGAATTTTGAGTGGACTTATACACACAATTAAAGTTTGTTCTTATAATGTAAAGGGAGACTTAGATAAGACCGTAAAATAATGTAATAATAGAAGTCTTTAGCTACATGAAACATAGCTACGTACTCTATCTCGATCATGCAAGTAATTGTACGCTCCTGAAGTTTTGGCCTCCATAAGATAGCCCTGTGTTTGAATTTGAAGAAATATCCAAACATCAGATTTTGACTATCCAAGCAACCCACATAATCAAACTTGGTGTAGGCCTGATGGTTGGTTCTATCCAAAGTGGATGTTGTAATCTTGTATGCTAATGAGATCTCGGAAGATATGCTTAATTGGATTCCAATGTGTTCAATCAAGGTTAAACCATAGCAAACCCTTATTAGCATTATGTGTGCTAAACTAGTTATAATTAGCTAAGAAACATAAGACACCCAACCAATTTACTACATACAATTATGAGCACTTTAGTCTTTCATGTTCACTAGATCTAGCACATGACAAATCTCTTGATCATAAGTCAAACACTTGAAGCCTTGAGGTTTACATATTCGTAGTTAGGTGGGCGTTTCTTATAAAGTGTAGAAGCTAATCCTTTTTGTATGACGAAAATAGAATTTTGATCTACCACTCATATTGTTGAAAAGATTCATTCATTGATGGTATACTACACATAACTATTCGCAATTCCTCATAGTTGATAACATTATTCAAATAGATCTTTTATGAAGTCAAACATGCAAGCCAACAATACCAATTCCTTGGGTACGTAACATCTCTCAAAACCTCTCCATGTTTTAATCCATAAATCCACAGTCAAACTGCGTGTACAAACTAGACACTATAGAAATATCTTTGGAGTTTGCATTCAATTGCCATGCCAAGCACGACATGTCACGAGAAAGACCCGTCACGAGAAATAACCTACTAAGAACCTAGTTCCCATTCTTATCTTTTCCATGCCCAACTATAAGAAAAATTCCTCGCAAATCACCCTCCATTCCGAGTGTAATTCCAAATGACAGCAGCCCCAGCCCACAAGCTATCAAAGTTACAGCTAGGATTTGGAAAGAGGGTAAAAATTCTATGCCAGTACAACACCAAAATTATAAATAGAGATGTCATAAAGATATTGCACTATCAGATCTTAAAACTCAAGAGCACCATATATAGACATGTCAATGTGAAGATTTATCACTCAAATTCAAATGTTTGCATTTTCCTTTAAAACGGCATTTTAACGCCAGAATCAACTAGAACAGAGTACAAGAATATTTACAACCTCATTTCTACCTGCAACCCTACTTTCAACCCAATTTATAAACCTCTAGGAAAAAGAGCCTTGGCCACCACTACAACACAAGCATGTAGAGAGAGCACATCATACATGCCTGTGATGGTGTCATACAGAAAGAATCCTTCAATTCTTTTTAATGATGACATTCCGCTGTTCCAGGAATTCTCGAAGCTTCTTGCGGTCCGTTATTGAAGTCAGCTCTCGCTTCAATGACTCTCTGCACAAGACCCATCGCAATGTAGCTCAACACAACTTAAGAAGAGAACAGGATGTATCAAGAACTCAGGGCATTCTCTGGTTGAAAATGTTCAATGAGATTTGTAAAGATGTATGTCGGTTAATAATCAGATGGGTATATAATATATAGTCTCCAAACATGCAACTCAAACGTTCCCTGAGATTTTCAGACCCCAAAAGGTTCAGGCCATTTTGTGGTTACAAAATTTTCAATGTGTTGAAACTATACTGGTCAGATGGGTTCATATACAACCGAAACACATGGGACCTCAAAAGCTCCACGAGAGTTTTCAAAGCTCAGAAGTTCCGAGTTTACCAGCTTATAGAATTATCATTGTGACAAAAATATGCCTTGGCTTACCAGCTTTGTGGATTCACAATTAAACGAGTCCATTCATACACAGGCGAAACATATGGAATTCATACATTTCAAGAGATTACCAGCCTTGTAGACACACAATTAAATGAGTTAGTTCATATCCATACACATGCAAAACACATGGAATTCAAGCATTTCATGGGATTTCAAGAGATCAGAAGAATCAGGCAAACTGGTATTCAAGCCATTTTCAATGTGATGAAAACATGCTTCAACTTACCGCCTTTGTGCCAACAAAATGTCCTGACATATGAAACTTGCAAGCGCTGTGAACCCCACAATCTGTAGGCCTTCCACACCTGTTTATCCAACCAACATTTCTACGTTGAATAACTTTCAAGGGACATTATGCATTGTTTACGAAATGAAGAACATGGCACATAAAGTATCGTCATCGGATACCTCCGCCTACTAGTAAACCCATGCTACCAATTCCAACCGCTAAAGCAGGCACAATGGCAGCAAGCATTCTCTCGCTTCCCAGCTTAGAAACCTGTTGTAGCCATGGAGATATGTGGTAGTGTTACATAACTCAACTTGCACAGGATAACAAATCCATAGCTATATCTACATAAATACATGCATCACATATATATACATGTGTGTGTATTCATTGTATATATGTATAATTACCATATCAGATACTTCTGCATCGATTCCCACTGTCACAAATTGAACTCCTCCATTAATGGTTGCTGTCAGGCTCTTGGTATCAGGGGTTGCGGAGCCAACTGAGATGTCACTAGAACTCTGTTTATTTCCTGAATTCAAACACCACAAGTGTTGTGCTCTATTTATACCACATTCCTTCTACAGCAAAGCCCATCAACTTACCACATTTATTGCACAGAATTGGGAACGCAATTTGAAATGTACTGCAAATGGAACTCATATGACCTTTTAATTAGCATCAACAACCAGCAGTAAGCAACAAACTTTGAGACCAACAAACGCATTACCATATGCTTGTGGAGCTGCCTCATCACTATTTTCTAATGATTCTTTATCAGGTATAGTCTGATGCTGCATTTCTTCAACTTGACCGATCCCTTCGAATTTATCAGACACTCCACTGCCAAAAAGTTCACTCTTCCTACTACAGGAACCATCTTGGTCATTTTTAATGCCGTTACTCGAGTTTTCCTTTGACATTCTGAGATCCTGTTGCCCTCCCTGACTGGCCCCTGCAGAATCTCTCATTAATTTTGCATCTCCAAAGTTTTTAAGTACTATAGCATTGAGAGAATCGTGAGGAAAGCTTAGGGCAACAGGAGGTGAGCTGAATTCATGGTCATCACAGTCCTTGATGGTTACCGTCACATGATGATCCCTTGTATCCAAGACTGGATCTTGAGAATGATGGCATTCATTGATAGTCTCTATCCGCAGTGAGTCTAGGAAGGATTCATTTACCATGCTCCTGTTCTGAATGAGAGGCGTGCATTGGGCGAGCAGGCCCCTCTGAAATGCAGCACTTTCAATGACAGCCTCGTTCTGGAACTGAAATACATGGTCGTGAGCACTGCTAATCTCATAGCCGGCCGATCCTGCATTCACAGAAACTCCTTGGGACGTAGATGAAGCTCGATCAACAGAAGAGCTAGCACCACAGATTGGATCCTCAACGCGGCGGATGTCTGGGTTGTTAGAAACCACAACCTTAGAGTCATCAAACTGTTCTACACTTGTGACAGTACTGCAAGGGGCATTCTGATTATCTTGGGATACACTCAGCGTGTTAATGTGACTGGCCTTAAGTGAGGCAGCACCAATGTTCATGGCAGATCGGATGCTAGCAGAGATGCGGAGGCTCTTTTCGATGAGCTGGCGCTTTATTGTAGATGGAGATGAAGGCGATGGCGATGGTTTCTGCGTAGATGATGATGATGACGATGATGGCTTGGTTTGGAGCAACCATCGTCGGGGAGAGGATGTGAAGAAGTGGAGGCCAGCAGCTGCACCAAGGCTGAGCATGAAGAGGGCGGAGGCTAGGCTGGGAAGGTTATTACCCCTACCGCCCATCATCACCGTCATCATCCCGATCGGAGGAGATGCAGGGGTGCCTGTAGTCTGCAGCAGCCGAGGCATCTTCTTCACCTCATCCTTCTGTATTTGACTGGACAGAATCAGCACATTGGTAGCAGCGGAGGCCACCTCGCGATCTCGTGAGATTCTGCGGAGCACTGTCACGGGGTCCAACTCCACCATGGGATCACGAGGGGCGTACCTGCTCACCCAGTCCATAACCTCCCAGTCCTCATAACCTTCTAGGTGCAGCGGTGCAGATGGAGATGGGCATGTAGAAGAAGAGGAGGACTGATGTAGGGCTGCTGGGATTGTGGTCCGCTGCGCCCTGCAGCTGCATGGAGACGCGGGTGTGGCCGAGACTGTTCTGAAGGAACCGAATCCCGCGCAGAAATCAGCAGGGGCAGGAAGAGGCAGGAAGGATCTGCCGTCTCCTGCAATCGTCGTCGTCATCGCCATCATCGCAGGATGGGAGCTTGTTTTGCTTCTCCACAAGAAAGAAAGAAAAGATGGGAAAGAGTCTCGCCCCGTGCCTATGCTTTGGTTCGGACCCCAACCCAACCAAGCCATTCAAAACCCTAGTGTGAAACTTGTCATCTAAATTCATGCAATGTGTGTGTGCCTCGCCTCGTGTTTATGCCGAATTCTTCCACTCTATGCCGCCGCCCTATCATATAGTCTGTTACATATATATATAGGTGAATGCTCGCGGGAAGGGAAACAGCGGCGTTCTCTGCCCAAGCACTATGAACAAACTGCCATGAATATCGAGGACGGAAAGGTAATGGACAGAAACAGATATGTTGGCATCAGGATCCAAAATTCGTCGTTAGATGAGAGAAAACGTTTGGCATAAAAATCTCAATCCGAGAAAGAGAGCCCTTATTACAACAGTTGTTTGTATGCATCTTTTAGGTTATATAATGGTAATTCTCTTTAGACCAGAAGGCAACAAGTTTATAGCTGGTGACAGTAATCAATTATTCTATCTATTGGGAATAAGTGGGATAACTAGTATGATTCTATCACTGGTGAGTGTAAAAAAGAATTTATGGAACTATTACAAAAAAGAGGGCACCGGACTACTTCTACAGTCCACAAAGCATCTGGCTTACCGAATGAAAGACAAGAATCAAAGGGAATTCTCAAACCGAGAGGTCGAGGGAACACCTCGAATTGCTCCGACTCCTAATATCGGATTGCTTCTCTTTGGGATCCAGGTATACTTCAATGGCTTGGCCCTTGTACCAGCCACTACCTCTGCCCGGCGCCCCTGCGGGCATAATTGGTGACAGAACTCAACTGCGTATTACCCGAGTTTAGTATACAGAGTGCGATAAAAAAACGAGAATTTACTATATAAAGGAAGCTCAGCCTAACGACTGGATAGGCGGCTTTGACCAGCAGGCCCGGCCGGGTCAACTCGAGATTCTCCGCCTGCGATTCCACTAGGAAATGAGTTAGAGTTGGAATACAGAATCCACACCTTGACGCCCGGGATCCCATAACGAGTGAATATTTCTGCTCTTGCGTAATCAATATAATCAGAAGATACATGTAACGATATTGAACCATATTTCATACATTCAGTTTGAGCTATTTCTGTACCATTCGATCAACCTGGACGACAAATACAAATTCCCTTCACACATTCGCAATTTTCAATCTATCAGAATATGGATGTACAAATTTATACAAATTTTTTTTTTTTTTGGTCCCCAAGGGCCTAATATTACCGTAATAGCTGCGTAAACCAAAGCGGATACTGGAGTGAGACCGTCCGTTACCTCAGGTAACCGATGTCGTGCCAGGAAACTCACACGGCTTGAAAGCATTTGGAAACAATCGTGTGGATGTCGTCTGGATGTCGTGTACTGTTTTGCCAAAAGTCGTGCCATTCAGGAAAGGGAGCAGAAAGGAGAATGTTCCACATATACAAGCTTCAGACAGATGAAACATTATATAAGAAAACGCAAAACTCTTTTAATTCTCAATGTGTGTTTGTTGGTTGTCGCATATTTCGAAGAACAATTGATTGAATGCAATTCAAGTGAAACTTTTGTAATCGAATCAAGAATTCGCGTTCACACTCGGTTGTGCTGAATCGACCCAGCCGGACGCGTTCACTCCCAGACAAAAGATAGCTTTTTTTCTTTTTTCGCAAATAGTTTTTTTTCGTGAATAGTTTTTTTTTCGCAACTAGCTTTTTTCTCTACTAGTTTTTTTTCTCTCAACTAATTTTAGGAGCCTCGGCTTTGAGGAACTCGACTGATAAGGAGTATAAAAGAGCAGGGGAGCCCTAAGTCTTGGGGAGCTTAGCTTTCATTCAAGAACTCTATTTATTATAATCCAATTATCCGTCATTCAATTCAATCATTATTAGTTTTTCCCTTGCTTCTTCTTATTCTGATATTTGAATATTCGTTACAATTCAAGTTCTCGCCACTACGCCACTCTGGTTTCCTCTGGTTCAAATCCCCGACGGATCTACCTCTACTTTCACGTATACTTGTCGATTATCCCGACACCGAGTATACAATCCCATTTATGCAAATTTTCCAATAACGCCGACAAGGGGTGAGATACGAATAACAATTGTGGTATAAAATCATCGACAAAGAAAGCAACTACCTTTTCATTATTATACTGTAATGCTAGCGCAAACAAAAAAATTGCCATGAATATCGAGAACGGAACAAGAAGCCACAACGAAATCAAGTCAAGTCTACGGAAGCTTAATCCATTTGTTCTTCATAAACAATTGGATACAAAGTCAGTACTAACCCATAATGCTCTGTTTCAGATTCAAAACTAGGGTTTTAGCTATGAAATTTGACTCTAGGTCACGCCTTCGGTTTGTGTTTTTCGCTTGAAACATAATATCACTCGTTGTACCGGGTATTATTTATAGGTGCAACCATTTATCCTGGGAGATAATGGCCAACCATTTGTGATAATTATACAAGACAATTTAGTTGCGACAAATGTGTCGTACCTTATCTGCAAACAATGCATGGGCTATTGACTCAACGTTCATAACCAATCAGTTCTGATTGCCATTGTATGCTACAGTGGCTCCCAATAGCCAAGGAGTTGGAATCACCTTATGGTATATGATGTGTATAGATATTTCAGAATTTGGGCAAGAGAAGATGAATTTACAAATGACATTAACAAAAGTGTTTGGAAAGATAGGAAACGTGCAACCTAATGCAATTGTAATAAATAAGTCTTAGTTAGAATACAATGCAATTAAAGCAGTGATTGAGGAGGATCCTTTAAGTTCGAAGATTGAAGATGGTATTGAAATTTAAATGCATTGCAAAATATTATTATGTTGGTTTAATGTGAGAAAGGCTTAGGTAGATTATTTACTCCCAAAAGTTCCTTTACATAAGAGAATCCATTTGTATACTTCCATGTGTCGTTTCACACAATGCCCAACTAAGGAGAAGTTTGATACTAAATACAATAACAAAATAGTTTGGAGAGGTGAAACCAATTGTTGGTCTATTGGAACCTTCATGATGTGGATTAGGATGTGTTTGGTGTCCAGTTTGGCCAAAATTCGGACAATTGTTCTTTTATTGGAGGAGTGGACACAATGAATATTGTGGAACAACATTGGCATTTCATCAAATACACGGCTTTAAGTGGACGAGTCAATAGTTCCATCTTAGGTTGTTACATTGGTTGGTGATAGCATGACTAGTAGCTATCTAGGTAGAACAGTTTTAGAGTGGTACAAATAGAAGCAAGAGCTTTGTGATTCAGGTCGGTTCTTATCTAGATCCCCTACTACTAATGAACAAAGAACCCAAATGATACAAGACAAGGCTCTAGTTTTACATTGTGTGAAGGACCCTAGTACTATCAATGTGCTTGTTTATCAGGAATGTTGATCTTTGTTCAAAGTATGTCAAATGACATAGTGTGATATACCGTATCAATCCAAAGCAATTATTGTGATTTTCCTAATGAGAATAACAAATGCATATATATTATGGAAGTTGTCTTAGTGATAGAAAGACATATTCCTGAACTTAGCGTTTCCTTAAAAAGACATGCCTTTGAAATGCATTCACAAACAATCAGCCCATGCACTTATCTTTTGCTCTATTATAGTGCTATACAATTTAACAATTATTGAGCTCACCACGATTGTATGAAAATTGGATACTTCATTTTAATCTCCAGCCTTATAGATTGGTTTAATCTAATTCATAAGCCGATCTTTTAGAAAACCTTGGTTATTAGCTTGATCTATGATAGTTACTATCTAATATCGGGTGTACAGTCTTGTCCATTTAAATAGATCACTTGTAAGAGAAGTTACATTGTCGCTTTACTACTAGCAATCTTTTTAGTTCTGTTATTGACATCTCCAATTTCTACACATAGCTCTATAGGCATATCAGTATTCTCAACCATTGGAGCTATCCCATCATGCATATATAATTTTTGTACATATTGTTGCATCTCTTTATCTGTAAAATCACCCTTAATATCCATTTTCTTACCATTAAGTTATCTCCATACTATCCTTGGTTAGATCGAAACATATTTGCCTTTTCTTTCTTCTTACAACAGTTCAATGTTGACGCCTTGTTGTCCCTGTCTTTGTCCTCCTTTGCAATCTTGAATGCTTTGAGATAAGTTATACATTCTTCATCAAACCGAGAATTTCATAGGAAAATAAATAACTTTTGTCCTACATGTACCTTAAAATATTAGTATCTAACTTCAAGGATATTCTCTTTCAATTGTTTCTAATTCGCATTGATATCTTAAGTTAGGGAAAGCTTCGTCACATGATTCTCAAGTTCCATTGCATACATCTTAGCTTTCTTGTAAATGGGCAAATGATGCATTTTCTTTCCCCCTTAACTCCTTTGCATTTGTTAATATGACATGAAATAGAAAGCTCTATATATAAAGGTTTATAGTCGGTGTATGGTGCTAGAGGGACAATTTTAAAGGCATTTATTAAAGATATATCACATGCTTTCATTAGTGCATAATCCACTACACTACCTCCGCTTGAAGTAGGCAAGCATGTGAGATCATTTGGGGAAAGAAAGCCTTTGAGCCATTTAAAATAGTCAAATTTGTGCAATTAAGCATGTATATAAGAAGCCTCCCATAATCAGATACAATGCAGTCTTTTGAGTTTCGTAAAAGGGAGTTATCTATCACATCTTCTTCAATATTTTTGTAGTTTCCTACTCTAGCATTAAAATCTACCATGATTAAGTCTTAGACTTTCCCAAGTTTGTCAAATGAGAGTGTGTCTTGACATAGATCAATGAAAGGGTCCTTGTGATCTAAGCTGAAGACGATATAGTAGTTTGACTTATTTATGAATATAAATGTAGCCAATAGCCATATAAAATTAATCAATCCCTTGTGTGACGTCTATCCATAAGTATAACTCTGCTTCTTCTTTTTCTTCTTCTTCTTCGGCTGCTGCGGCTTCTTCTTTTTCCTTCGGCTCCCTTGCTCTCTGGAGGAACCCATCTCCTAAACTCTGAATCAAACCCTAATCTGTTCTCTCTTCCAAATTGGCCCATCAAACCCTAATCTGCTCTCTCTCCCAAATTCGCCCATCAAACCTTTATTTGTTGTCTCTCCCAAATTCGCCCATCAAACCCTAATCTGCTCTCTCTCCTAAACTCGTAAAACCCTAATCTAAAGCCTTGTCAATCAAGGAAGCCTTGTGAACCTAATCTAATTGGGGATAGTTTGTAATCTCTTTTCTATTGTTAATGATTATTATTAAATTTTATTTATTTCAACTCTTCCGATAAACGAAATGCACGATTCTAGTATTCTCTGGTCGGAGGCCCTGGGGTCCTGCCTCAACTTTCACGTATCCTTGTCGTAATTTCGCGACATCTCTGGTGAAACCGACGTGAAACGAGGCGGCAGGAGGATACCAAGTGCGGGATGGTTTCAAGAAGTGGAGGAGAGGAATTGACAAAAGGTATGGTGTCCGTCGTGGAATTCATGCTGAAGGCGAGAGATCGGGAGGCATCAATCGACAAAGTTGTCGATCGAACGGTGGAGATAGCTGGACGATTTCGTGGCAAGAACATCACATATTTTCTTGCTACGTATCGGAATGAGATGCAGCAGAGGGATGTCAACGATCTGAAGCAGATTTCTAGCTTCAAGCGTATGGTGGAACCAGGGATTCGCGAGCGCATCATGGAGATCCAAAACGAGCATACAACTTGGGCGTCATTCGAGACGGCACTTCTTGCTGAATATATGCTCGAAGATGCGTCAAGGATGACTCGCCATACACTAATGAACTGGATCGAGAAGAAAGGGAAGAATCTGTGCGCATCGATAGTGTACCCGGAATTCGACCAGAAATACAATCGACTTCCGAGTGTTGATCAACGAGTTCTCAATGGAGATAAAGTCCTGCTGTTCTTGAAAGCGGTGGATACTAACGATCAGCGAGAATTGGGAAGCCTTTTGGAGGATGAAACGCAACCAAACGGCTTGATTGCAGAATGGGCGGCGGTGAAGAAGGCTTGCAGCCGCCTTGACAAGCGTCGGCAATGGCTAGAAGAAGATGATGTGGAAAGTCCACAAGCGTGGAGAAGGAAAGGGCCTGCAACAATTGAACCGACCAAGTCGATCAATAATGTCGACAAGAACGCAATCCAGGAATCTATCATGGAGGAGCTATCAAAGAAGTTTGAAGCGATGTCGTTGGCCAACTTAGGTCGACGCGGGCCCAAGGGGAAGCATGCGTATAGATGCGTGTGGTGCGAAAGCTGGGAGCATTCACGAAGGGATTGCGCTGACTTACAAGACGCGATTCGCAAGAACATAGTGTACCTAGACGGTAACATGATCCACTCCGGCGAGACCCGCAAGGCATTGTGGGTGAACTTTGGAAGAGGCGGCCTGAAAAAGATCGTCGAAGAGGAGGATGCAAGGTATGTGGAGGCTATGCACTATGCTGCATCACCTGGAATATGCGTTGGATGAGAGAATCTGAAGACGATCAAGCCTGGAGTTGGATTTTGGCCAACGGTCTTCGAGTGCGAGAAGAGGTGAAAAATCAATGCAGAAGACTTGGAGATTGTTGATCAGAATGTGTGACGAGTTACTGGATGGTCGGATCCAGTTGACCATAAAACGAGCTTTACGGAGGTTGTGTGCGAAAACTATGAAGCGCTTGTCGAAGAGAAGAGGAAAAGAACTGGTGAAGAAGATGGCACATCCAAGCGACCCAACAGGAGGAATGCAAGGAAAGAAGACTTGGGTCCACCGGTGATACGAAAATAAGTTGGCGAACCAAGCATGAGGGCTGGTGGATCGAGCCAACCCGCTCGGATGGATGTGGATGAATCAGCGAGGAAGGGGAGAGAACGAGCGGCACCGACTTACAAGCTAAGGTCGGACATAGAGCAAAAAATGGACTTGTATAAGGTTCTTGAGGAGAAAGTCTTAGACAGCCATGTCGACCTTTGAGAGAGATACTCGTGATTGCTAAGAAGGAGTTCCATGATACTATTGTGGACCTTATTAAGAGGAAACGACAACAATTGGATGAAGAGAAGGCGAAAATAAGTGCTATAACTATAGCGAGATCCGACGAGGAGGAAGAAGGTGAAGAGGTGATAGCGGACAGCCATTACTCTCGACCTCACTAGGCAAGAGCAACAACGGAGACGCCGGTAAGGATCGGGGAGAAGAAATAGACCGTGGTCGCCTTGATCGACCATGGCTCGGAGATCAACCTCATGTCGACCGAGTTCTACAAGAAAGGGAAGTGGCCGATCAATACCAATCATGGTTGGAAGATTCGAGCGGCGACGAAGGCCACGGAGGACTTGTACGGGGCGTGCCCTAACGTGAAGGTTACTGTTAGCCCTTCAGATGAAGAACTAAGATTAGGTTGTGGTTGAATACGAATGGTAGTACGATCGTAAAGTTACGACTAGTACGATCGTAAACTCCGACACTTACTCACAACATTGAACATAAGCAAGACAGAATTGACACAAGACGATGGACACGAATCGTTGTATTGCTTATTAATTTCCTCAATCCTCAGACTCTTTACATCTAAGCCCCATGGCTTTATATACACACTTGGTACCCTTTCGGATCTCCAAGTCATCTTATTACATTGCGTCGGTTCGGATCTCCCTTCGTAGATTTTTCGATTTCCGATTTTCCGACTAAGTATTATTTCCGTAATTTCCGTAATATTACGAATTCAGGACTTACGTCGTACTTTCGTAATATTCCGGCCAACACTACGGCACGCCCGTGGGACAGTGTTCTACACGTCGAACCCATAGTTCCAAAAAAATAAAAATATAACTACAATATCATACAATGTGATACAAGTCAAGGGTTTAATCTTCATTCAGCACATGCAGGATCGACGGTTCGGCAACATCGTCGTCCTCCTCTTCTTCCTCCGGAGCTCCCATCTCTAGCACCATTGGTACGAATGGCTCCGCTACGGCTTCCATCTCTGCGTGGATTGCCCGAACATTCTCCTCATGTTGTTCTAACAACTTCGTAATCTCCTCACGGTCTGTGAGGGCTATCCGCATGAAGTCGGTTGTTAGATTCCTATGCACCGCTTCGTAGTTGACCTTGTCTAACTTCCAAAAGAGTGTTAGCGCCCCTTCAGATCAAGAACTAGGACTAGGTCGTGGTTGAATACGAATGGTAGTACGATCGTACTACTACGATAGTACGATCGTAAAGTTAAGCCTAGTACAATCATAAACTCCGACACTTACTCAAAGCAAAGAACATAAGAAAGACAGAATCGACACAAGACAATGGACACGAATCATTGTTGCTGGCCGATATTACGAAATTACGATGAAGTCGTAAATTCGTAATATTACGGAAATAAGACAGTCGGAAAATCGGATATTTGGAAAATCGGAGAGTTGCGATTAAAGATCCGAACCGACGTATCTACATAGGGACTTGGTGATCCAAAAGGATACCAAGCTTGTATATAAGACCAAGGGGTCTGCATTGTATAGAGTCCGG